>JBBPBX010028318.1:0-21808 GCA_038048925.1 Garcialebias charrua
ACCACATTCCCCATTTTCCTGGACAGTGGACCCCAAGTACTTGAAGTCCTGCACCTTTGTGACCTCTGCTCCTTGTAGCCTCACTGTTCCACTGGCCTCCCTCTCATTCACACACATGTACTCTGTCTTACTACGGCTGACTTTCATTCCTCTTCTTTCAAGAGCATACCTCCACCTCTCCAAGTTCTCTTCCACTTGTTCCCTGTTCTCACCACAGATCACAATGTCATCTGCAAACATCATAGTCCATGGGGATTCCTGCCTGACCTCATCTGTTAGTCGGTCCATCACCAGAGCAAACAAGAAGGGGCTCAGAGCCGATCCTTGATGCAATCCCACCTCCACCTTGAAGCTATCTGTCACTCCCACAGCACATCTCACCACTGTCCTGCTGTCCTCATACATGTCCTGTACCAGTCTAACATACTTTTCTGCCACTCCAGATTTCCTCATGCAATACCACACCTCTTCTCTTGGTACCCTGTCATATCATAAGCTTTTTCTAAATCCACAAACACACAATGGAGTTCTTTCTGACCCTCTCTGTACTTCTCTATCAACATCCTCAAAGCAAAGATGGCATCTGTGGTGCTCTTTCTTGGCATGAAACCATACTGCTGCTCACAGATAGTCACATCTTGTCTAAGTCTTGCTTCCACAACTCTCTCCCAGATCTTCATTGTGTGGCTCATCAACTTAATTCCCCTGTAGTTGCTACAACTTTGTACATCACCCTTGTTCTTAAAAATGGGAACCAGCACACTTCTTCTCCATTCTTCAGGCATTTTCTCACCCTCAAATATTCCATTAAATATTTGAGTCAAAAACCTCACTGCCATCTCTCCAAGACATTTCCAAACCTCCACTGGTATGTCATCAGGTCCTACTGCCTTCCCCTTCTTCATTCTTTTCAGAGCTTTCCGGACTTCACCCTCACTAATCTTTCCCACTTCCTGGTCCACAGTTTCTATTACCTCCACTCTTCTTTCTCTTTCATTCTCTTCATTCATTAGCTCCTCAAAGTAATCCTTCCATCTTCCCATCACACTCTCCTCACTTGTTAGAACATTCCCATTCCCATCTTTAATAAGCCTAACCTGCTGCACATCCTTTCCAGCCTGATCCCTCTGTCTTGCCAATCGGTACAAGTCCTTCTCGCCCTCTTTAGTGTCCAGTCTCCCATATAACTCATTGTACGCCCTCTGCTTTGCCTTAGCTACTTCCCTCTTTGCTCTATGTCCCATCTCCTTATATTCCTGTCTCCTCTCTTCAGTCCTCTCACTGTCATATTTCTTCTTGGCTAATCTCTTTCTTTGAATGGCGTCCTGCACTTCACTATTCCACCACCAGGTTTCCTTATCATCCATTCTCTGTCCAGATGACACACCAAGTACCTTCCTACCTGTCTCTCTAATTACTGTTGCTGTAGTAGCCCAGTCACTTGGAAGCTCTTTCTTACCACCCAGAGCCTTTAACAGCTCGTCTCTGAATTTCTCACAACATTCTTCCTTCTTTAGCTTCCACCATTTGGTCTTCTTCTCTGGTTTTACTCTTTTTCTCTTCTTCGCAACAACAGTCATTCTACACACAACCATCCGATGCTGTTTGGCCACGCTCTCCCCTGCTACAACTTTACAGTCTCCAATCTCTCTCAGGTTTCCTCTTCTACACAGAATGTAGTCGACTTGTGTACTCCTTCCTCCACTCTTATAGGTCACTCTATGTTCCTCCCTCTTTTGGAAATAGGTATTGACTATAGCCATTTCCATTCTCTTGGCAAAATCCACCACCATCTGTCCTTCCTGGTTTCTTTCCTTGACACCAAACCTACCCATCACTTCCTCATCCCCTCTGTTTCCTTCACCAACATGTCCATTCAGGTCTGCTCCAATCACCACTCTTTCCTCCCTGGGAATACTCTCTATCACTTCATCCAAATCTTTCCAAAATTCATCTTTCTCCTCCCCATCACATCCAACCTGTGGAGCATAACCACTTACTATGTTTAGCATCAGACCTTCTACTTCTACCTTTAGACACATCACCCTATCTGACACTCTCTTCACATCTACTACATTCTTTGCCAACTCCTCCTTCAGGACCACCCCTACTCCATTTCTCTTTCTATCCATACCATGGTAAAACAGTTTGAACCCTGCTCCATCAGTGTCATCCACATGAATGAAAAAGTGGCTTGTAGTTTTGGTGGTCATCTTACCCTTGATAGTAACCTCTAGCTCCAAATGTAGAGACAGACACCAGAACTACAAGATCAATTAACCAAAAGAGGCCTATGTCCATGTGCCACACACAAAGCAGCTATCTGTGAAACCTCTGGGCAATATCCTCCTTCCGTCATGTTAATTGACTCAACACTTTTAAAAACGTTTTTTTCCTGATAGTCCCCGGCTATCTAATGAAGTTCCCTGAACCTTTTATTTTTGCTGATAGTCCCGGACTATTCTTTAACACAATATCGGTATTGCTAAATCCCCATGTGATTTTTTGTTTGAGTTCCTAGATCTCCCTTAACAATGATTAGATCCCAGATTTCCCTTAACAATGATATAAGACAGGTTTTCCTTTACATTGTTGCCTTTGTGCTTGTTCAGGATGAGATACTGTGATTAAGTGAAGATTCAACACAATCTGCTAGATGCCTTAGATACAATAGATATACTTTACTAGGTTTAAAATCAATAAATTATCATTAAATCTAGAAAAAACTAATTACATGATATTCAGTAATAAAAAGAAAACTGTTGATGTTCCACTCAAAATTGAGGGTGTTGAGATTTGTAGAGTGAGTGAGGTGAAGTTTTTGGGTGTTATCATTGATGACAAACTGACATGGAAACAACACATAAATTCTGTAAGAATAAAAATAGCTAAATCGATTGCAGTACTGTACAAAGTCAGAGACCTATTGAATGATAAAGCTCTGTATTTGTTGTATAACACAATCATTGTTCCACACTTAATCTATTGTATTGATACTCTGATGCATGCTCAATAATCCAGGTAGAAAAATCTAAAAAAGCTAAGTCTGGTCCGTCCTCTGGACATTCAAAAAATAAAACAAAGCAAAGCAAAAAAAAAAAAATGTAGAAACGTTTCGTCTTTCGTCCGATTGTATTGTATTGATGTTTGGGGGAAAGCGTGTAAAACAATCACAAAGCCTATTTTTGTATTACAGAAAAGAGCTGTAAGAATTATCACTAGAAAACATTACTGTCATCCATCCAGTACATTATTTTATCAACTGAAATTATTGAAGTTCCATGATTTGGTTGATTATAATATTTTATCAATTATGTATAGGGCTCAGAATAACGAATTACCTTTAAATGTCCAAATGAATTTTGTTAAAAGACAAAGTTGTTATAATCTTAAGGGGACAGAGATGTTTGTAAAACCACAATTCAGAACTAGTTTGAAGGGACGTTCTACCTCAATCCAGGGAATTAGATTATGGAATGGCTTGGAGAATGTAGTTAAAAATGCCAAGTCACTGTTTACATTTAAGAAAATGATCAAAAGGAATTTGTTGAAAAAATATATATGAATTAGCGTAATGTGTATTGTATCAATTATTAGTTATGTATTAGTATTAGTATTAGAAAATTAGAAAGAGTTAGTCATTTTGTACTGCTGGTGAAAGATTATTATTGTTTAATCTGATTGTTTGAAAAAAGGGGCAGATATAATAAGATTTATTCTTCTTTCTGCTACCTTTCATTTTTTTTACATTGTGTACGTATCATTAATGGGATTGTCTTGTATTGTGTTTCTTTTGTAAAAAAATGAACAAATTTAATAAACATAAACATAAACATAAATGCTTCCCATGGGCTCACCACCTGTGGGAGGGGCCAAAGGGGTCGGGTGCAATGTGAGATGGGTGGTGGCCGAGGGCGGGGACCCTGGCGGTCTGATCCTCGGCTACAGAAGCTGGCCATTGGGACATGGAATGTCACCTCTCTGGTGGGGAAGGAGCCTGAGCTAGTGTGTGAGGTTGAGAGGTTCCGACTAGAAATAGTCGGACTCACCTCAACGCATGGCTCTGGCTCTGGAACCAGTTTCCTTGAGAGGGGTTGGACACTCTTCCACTCTGGAGTTGCCCCTGGTGAGAGGCGCCGAGCAGGAGTGGGCATACTGGTTGCCCCCCATCTTGGTGCCTGTACGTTGGGGTTCACCCCGGTGAACGAGAGGGTAGCCTCCCTTCGCCTACGTGTGGGGGGACGGGCTCTGACTGTTGTTTGTGCCTATGCACCAAACGGCAGCTCAGACTACCCACCCTTTTTGGAGTCCTTGGAGGGGGTATTGGAGAGTGCGCCTCCTGGGGACTCCCTTGTTCTACTGGGGGACTTCAACGCTCACGTGGGCAATGACAGTGAGACCTGGAGGGGTGTGGTTGGGAGGAACGGCCCCCCTGATCTGAACCAGAGTGGTGTTCTGTTATTGGACTTCTGTGCTCGTCATGGATTGTCCATAACGAACACCATGTTTAAGCATAAGGGTGTCCATATGTGCTCTTGGCACCAGGACACCCTAGGTCGCAGTTCGATGATCGACTTTGTTGTCGTCTCATCTGATCTGCGGCCGCATGTCTTGGACACTCGGGTGAAGAGAGGGGCGGAGCTGTCAACTGACCACTACCTGGTGGTGAGTTGGCTCCGATGGTGGGGGAGGATGCCGGTCAGACCTGGCAGACCCAAACGTATTGTGAGGGTCTGCTGGGAACGTCTGGCAGAGTCTCCCGTAAGACGGAGCTTTAACTCCCACCTCCGGGAGAGCTTTGAACACGTTCCGAGGGAGGCGGGGGACATGGAGTCCGAGTGGGCCATGTTCCGCGCCTCTATTGTCGAGGCAGCTTATCGGAGCTGTGGCCGCAAGGTTGTTGGTGCCTGTCGTGGTGGCAACCCTCGAACCCGGTGGTGGACACCGGCAGTGAGGGATGCTGTCAGGCTGAAGAAGGAGTCCTATTGGGCCTTTTTGGCTTGTGGGACCCCGGAAGCAGCTGATAGGTACCGGCAGTCCAAGCGGCATGCGGCTCGGGTGGTTGCTGAGGCAAAAACTCGGGCGTGGGAGGAGTTCGGAGAGGCCATGGAGAATGACTTCCGTACGGCTTCGAGGCGATTCTGGTCCACCATCCGGCGTCTCAGGGGGGGAAAGAGGTACGCGACCAACACCATTTATGGTGGGGGTGGCGTGCTGCTGACCTCAACTCGGGATGTTGTGAGTCGGTGGGCGGAATACTTCGAAGACCTCCTCAATCCTACTGGCACGTCTTCCACTGAGGAAGCGGAGCCTGGGGACTTTGGGTCGGGTTCTCCGATCTCTGGTGCTGAGGTCGCCGAGGTGGTTAAAAAGCTCCGCGGTGGCAAGGCTCCGGGGGTGGATGAGATTCGCCCGGAGTTCCTTAGGGCTCTGGATGTTGTAGGGTTGTGTTGGCTTACGCGACTCTGCAATATCGCGTGGACATCGGGGGCAGTTCCCTTGGATTGGCAGACTGGGGTGGTGGTTCCCCTATTCAAAAAGGGGGACCGTAGGGTGTGTTCCAACTATAGGGGGATCACACTCTTAAGCCTCCCTGGTAAGGTCTATTCAGGGGTTCTGGAGAGGAGGGTCCGTCGGATAGTCGAACCTCGGATTCAGGAGGAGCAGTGTGGTTTTCGTCCTGGTCGTGGAACACTGGACCAGCTCTACACCCTCAACAGGGTCCTGGAGGGTGCGTGGGAGTTTGCCCAACCAGTTTACATGTGCTTTGTGGACTTGGAGAAGGCATTCGACCGCGTCCCTCGGGGGGTTCTGTGGGGGGTACTCCGGGAGTATGGGGTACCAGGCCCATTGATATGGGCTGTTAGGTCCCTGTACGACCGGTGTCAGAGCTTGGTCCGCATTGCCGGCAGTAAGTCAGGCTCGTTTCCGGTGAGAGTTGGACTCCGCCAAGGTTGCCCTTTGTCACCGATTCTGTTCATAACTTTTATGGACAGAATTTCTAGGCGCAGCCAAGGTGTTGAGAGGATCCGTTTTGGTGACCTTAGAATCGCTTCTCTGTTTTTTGCAGATGATGTGGTCCTACTGGCTTCATCAGTTCGTGATTTACAACTTTCACTGGAGCGGTTTGCAGCCGAGTGTGATGCGGCCGGGATGAGGATCAGTTCCTCCAAATCCGAGGCCATGGTCTTGAGCCGGAAAAGGGTAGCATGCCCTCTCCGGGTCGGGGAGGAGGTCCTGCCCCAAGTGGAGGAGTTTAAGTATCTCGGGATCTTGTTCACGAATGAGGGAAAACTGGAGCGTGAGATCGATAGGCGGATAGGTGCAGCGTCCGCAGTGAAGCGGGCGCTGTACCGGTCTGTCGTGGTGAAGAGAGAGCTGAGTCAAAAGGCAAAGCTCTCAATTTACCGATCGATCTACGTTCCCACCCTCATCTATGGTCATGAGCTTTGGGTTATGACCGAAAGAACAAGATCTCGGATACAAGCGGCTGAAATGAGTTTTCTCCGCAGGGTGGCTGGACTCTCCCTTAGAGATAGGGTGAGAAGCTCAGTCATCCGGGAGGGACTCGGAGTAGAGCCGCTGCTTCTCCACATCGAGAGGAGCCAGTTGAGGTGGCTCGGGCATCTGGTTAGGATGCCTCCTGGACGCCTCCCTGGTGAGGTGTTCCGGGCATGTCCCACCGGGAGGAGACCCAGAGGAAGACCCAGGACGCGCTGGAGGGACTATGTTTCTCGGCTGGCCTGGGAACGCCTTGGGATTCCCCCGGAGGAGCTGCTCCAAGTGGCTGGGGAGAGGGAAGTCTGGGCCTCCCTACTTAGGCTGCTACCCCCGCGACCCGACCCCGGATAAGCGGAAGAAGATGGATGGATGGATGGATGGATAAACATAAATGACTTTTATAATGTATGGGAACATTTTTGTTCAGTGCCCTGAGATGACTTATTTTGTGACTTGGCACTAAATAAATAAACTGAATTTAGTTGAATTGTTTTTGCACAAATTACCCCATTAAATCACTGTACACCACAGATCTGGTGGATCATTTTCTTTCCTCATAAACCTTTAAATCATATACCAAAGCAGTGATGTCACTCTGGCACTTCCGAAGCTTTGGACATCATTGATCACATGATTTTTACCAAACTAATCAAGCTCCAACACAGAGCTTCATAAATAAAGGTAAGGGTTGTTGTTTTTTTATACATGTGCCAGAGCTTCAGTTCCAAATGACCCATCACTAAATATGAGAGGAGTGAGAAGGACTGTTGGAAAAAAATGATCTCACTAATGTTTATTCAAAAGTCCCACACTTGATGGCAGAACAAGATTTTTAACAGGCATTTTATTTGCAAGGATACAATCAAGACAAATTATATACATAGATACACAAAGCATGTGCATGGAACATGTCACAGAAATGAGCCTGAGCTGCATTTTCTGCTCGTTTTTATGCCCTTTTCAGTTCAGCCAGGTTCACAGAGCTCAGGAGATGTCCTTAGATCAACCAGTTTGCTAGAGACAGCCAGAACTAGTTGTTCACATGCAAAAGGAGGACCATCAGCCTAATGACCGATCAGTAGTGCCCTGATTAGTGCCCCAAAGAAGAAACTGTCCAGAAGATCTGACTAAACCTTGTTAGATTTATCTGCCTGGATTATGCAGCAGAACCTTTCAGTCTGTTCTTCCTTTTTTCTCTGGAACTTAACATTTTATTGTTTAACCCTCCTTCTGCCCTGGGGTCAAAATAACCTATGTGGTCAAAATGAGGCCTCGGTGGGTCATTTTATAATTACTCTTAAATTAAACATTTTAAAACAAAAAAAACAGTGAGACATTTAGTTCTTTTGAATTTGCTTTATTGTTAGTATAAGATCACATTTATTAAAAGACAATTAGGGTACAGAACAAACAAAAAAGTAAAATCACATTTAATGTATTTTCATTCATAAAGAAATTAAAGTTAAAGATTATTTTCCTAATTTAAAATATTTAGTTTCCAGAAAAACAAAGGAATAGGGTTTAAATATTATTGACCAGTTTCATTTATGGATTTTATAGAATAATTTTTTATTGATGCAAATAAAACCAATGTTTATTATAGCTTGAATCAAACTTTTATATAAAAATTAGGATTACAGAGTTTAAAAGTTATTAAAAAAAATAGAATTTAAAAAAGTCTGTATTTCTCTCTTATGATTGTCTATTTTTGTCACTGTTGTCATCATTCTTTGTTTGTAGCCAGGTCTCTCTTGTAAATGAGTCCTCGAGGCTCAATGGGATTAACCTGCCTAAATAAAAGTTGAATGAAAAAATATATATATACCGGTAGTATTTAAGTTTGATTAATTTAGATAAATCTTGTTGCCTAATACTTATTTGTTATTATTATTGGTATTAAAATTCCTATATTGGTGTTAAAATATTGTTTTTAATATTAGATTTAAAAAATTGAACAGTGTGACATATTTTTTACATTTCTTTTGTTTTCTTTGAATAGATTTTCTAAGAAATATTGTAAAAAAAAAACTGGAACCTTTTAAATTTTAATAAATTAATCAGCATGATGGCTCAGTTGGCAGACCTGTTGTCTCTCAGCGACAAGGCCGCTGGTTCAAATCTTGGCCTGGGACCTTTCTGGGTGGAGTTTGCATGTTCTGTCCGTGCATGCGTGGGTTTTCTCCAGGTACTCCAGTTTCCTCCCACAGACCAAAAACATGCACGTTAGACTGATGGTAACTCTAAATTGTCCCTAGGTGAGAGAGAGAGAGTGAACGGTTGATTTTATTGTTTGGTCATGTGTGTCCCTGCGATGGACTGGAGACATGTACAGGTGTCCCTCACCTCCCGCACAGTGATTGCTGGATATGGGCACCAGTGACCTCCCGTGAACCAAAAAGGAAAAGCGGGTAAAGATAAAAGATGGATGGGTTTGTTAAAATATTTAAGTAGAATGGATGTTTGGAAAGTTTTGGTAGATTAATTTTTGTTTTTTGTTTTATGCTATGTCTCAGTTTTGATTTGTTGTTAAGCTAAATGGCTTTAAATGAACAGAACAGGTTTCATTGTCGGATCATAAAACTGGTGTCTTTATTCACATAAATCACTTCCATCATAATGTTTTAAAAACATCAAATCTGTTTGTTTAGGAAAAAACAAATTTTTAAATTGTTTTGATTGTTGTTGTTTACTGGCAGCATGAAAAGACAATTATTAAATTATTATAACAAAGTATTTTATTTGACTAAAAATGTTTCCCAGTTTTGTATGATGAAACTTAATGTTACATTTGAATTTTTTAAATGTGCTTTTTTTTTTCAGTTTTAGGAAACTCATTACGACATTGTTCATATTTTTTAGTTCTTTCAAATTATTTTGGACTCTGAAAAGATGAGGACTAATTGTAAAGTTAAATATTATTTCCCATTTCAAACCTTTGCGCCTGAAAATCTAAATATAAAGATAGATGATTTATGCATGTTGATAATTTAAGGAAGATAGAAAAAAATCATTAAAATAATTAAGTTTGGCCTTTTGAATGAAAGCCTGAAATGATGCTGACTGGATGAGATGATGAAGATTATGGCTGAATCTGAATTTCAACCATCGTAGTCACCTGAAATGGAAAAACAAAGAACAGAATAAGTGAAGACCAACTTTATCAGACATTTGTTTGTTAAATTAAAGTTAAAAAATGAATGTTGGGTATTAATTTTTTGAGAAGGACACATAAAATGTAGCTTTATGTTGACAAATCAAAGTAACCCTGTCTTCTTTAGTGTGTTGTTATGCAGACGATGTGATTGTTTATTTGTTCTGCTGTTTTGTAGACAATATGACAAATGTTTATTTGTTGTGTTGTTTGGAAGAGGATGTGATGATGTATGTGACAGAAGTAGGTAGCATATGATTCCCATAGTTGTTTTATGTATGTCGACTTAAAAATGGTCATGTATGTCATGCCTTAAAGAACTTGTAACTCTTACATTTAGCTGATATTTAATTTGTTAAACCATATTAAATTGTAGCTGATGGGAGACCTTGTTATAATGATAAAAATGAGTGAACCTGTCTCAGAATAATGATTTAAAAGAAACAGAGCAGCTTAGAAAACATCTATAGACGTGTTACCTCAGGCAGGTTGTCGCAGTCCAGAAGGGCCATTAAGGTTCGCCGCCCTGATTTCGTGGGTGTAAACTTCACCTTTTGGGAGATCTCAGCAAATGGACCGATGGAACTGAAACATAGAAACCTGTTAAACCCTCTGCTTCACCAGCAGCTGAACATTCAACAGATATCTGAGCCATGCTTACTTGTAGTGGAACACTCTGGTGTCCAGCAGTCCGGCTCCCTCCATCACCAGCTTGCCATTGTAGAGGGTCATGTTCAGGGTGTTCTTGAAGGAAACGGTTGCGTACATTTCCTGGTTCACCTGAGGTCGTCCACTCATCTGAAACAGGACACAATCTTTTATCAGTTTCAGGATTTCTACAACAGTTCAGCACTTCAAAAAGAAAGCTGGCTGTTGGGAATAAAATCTAAATTGGTTCAATTCTGCTCTTTGTTCAGATGACTTGAACTGAGAATGCTACCCACATAGAAAAGAAAATAGCTTTAATTTTAGACTACAGTCATCTTATGTTGAGAAATTACAAACTTGTAGTTGTTTTTGATCAAATCTTGAAAATAACATTTACAATCTTTTATCAAGCACAGAAATATCTCTAAGTCAAATTTACAGATATTTAACTAAAACTTGGTGGTGTTGTATCCAACAGTCATTCACAACACACTGTCTGAGTGCGACCTTTTCATTTTTTTAAGTTTGATTAGCTATGGTGACCATTAGAAACTGGGTCGACTCTAGAAAATGTAGATTTGGGCGGCCGTGGCGTAGTGGTAATGGCAGTCGTCCCCCGATCGGAAGGTTGGCGGTTCGAATCCCGGTTCCCCACACCATGTGTCGTTGTGTCCTTGGGCAAGACACTTAACCCCGAGTTGCTCCCGGTAGGACTGGAAAGCACCTTGCATGGTAGTCTGCCGCTACCGGTGTATGAATGTGTGTAGCATTCAATGTGTGTAGCACTTTGAGATTTTCACTAATGAAAAGTGCGTTATAAATTGAATTCATTATTATTATTATTATTATTAGATGTACATAAGATAAGACAAGATAAGATAAGCTACAAGTCGTTTCCTAGTGTTCAGAGTTATGCAGGATCTATTTCTAAAAAAGAAACCCTGTTTTGCTTTAAATTTCTTTACCAAGTTTTTTTAACATGGGCTTAAAAGAGAGACGTGAATTTACCAAGATACCCGAGTATTTGTTAGAATTGACAAACTCAGCAGATACACCATTCAAAGATAAAATAGAAGGAAGGAAGGAAGGACTGCTGGTAATAACTTCCCATTGGTTTTAACAGCATTTAGCACCAGTTTGAGATGGAACAGATCAGAGTGGACGATGCCGAATGCAGACTGTAAGAGCTGAAAACCCTTAGCAACTGTTCTAGCTCAACAAGAAACAACTGTGTCGTTGGCATAGAAAAGTAAGGATGCATCAGGAATGGTCTGACCTGCATTACTTATGTAGATTTTGAAGACGGTGGGTCCTAAAACTGAATTTTGTGATACACCATGTTGACTGTTAGATATCTGGAAGAAGTACCATTATGTTGAACACATTGCCTCCAATCTGAGAGATAATTAGAGAACCAACCAATAGTGTGATCTGAGAAACCAATTTCTGAGAGCTTATGACATAAGATGCCATGGTCCATAGTATCAAAAGCTTTCCCAGTCTAAATAAAGTGCAGCACAGTAGTCCTTAATGCTTCAACAATATCATTAAAAACCTTCAGCGAAACAGTCATTGTGCTGTTCCCTGAAACCAGATCAATGGAGAGGTAAGATGTTAAAATAATTTAAATACTTCTTGACTTGAGAGTTTATCAATTTTTCTAAAACCTTAGCAATAATACAGAGTTTATAGATAAGTAGATAGTAGTTCAGTATAGTGGGGTCTCCTCCCTTCAGTAAAGGTAGAATAAAAGCTGTTTTCCAAGCGTTTGGAACAATGTTTTGACTTATTGACTGATTAAAGTATGGGACACCAGTTCTGCATTGATGTGTGCATCTAACCCTAAGAAATAAGGTTCACATCATCAGTTAGAAGAATAGGTTGCCAGTCAAAATGAAACAGGTTCCCAAGGAAGGTCTGTTCACTCAACTGCTTCATGTCTCGTTTTAGAATTAATCTAGGATTGGTGTGAGGTTGTTTAGTAGCCCTGATGACACCGACAATGCAATGATCACTCATATAATCTGCAAAAACACCCAACCCACAAATTTTATCAGGCATGCTTGTTAAAAAGAGATCTAAAATAGACAATCCGCTCATTCTCAATCAGTTCATCTGGACGGTTTCTTTTTAGTAGAAACGTTTCACCCTCACTCCAGAGGGCTTCGTCAGTCAGAGCATGAACTTTCTGGTCTTGAACCACTTTGGACATGTCTGCCTGCCTGGGAGGAGTCGACGAGGGACAAGCCCCCAGAAACCATCTTGGCTACAGCAAACTGGTTGGTCCACTTAAGTTGTTTACTTGGTGGGGTAGCTTCAGTTTGCTTTGGACTGCTCTGACTGACGAAGCCCTCTGGAGTGAGGGTGAAACGTTTCTACTAAAAAGAAACTGTCCAGATGAACTGATTGAGAATGAGCGGATTTGATACCTGGACTATTGAGAATGAACTTTCTAAAATAGACAATCTTCCAGGGAATATTTTGTTTGGGTGAGTGGGGGTGTCTATGAATTGAGTGAGATTGTATTGAATTGATAATACTGTATATTTGTTCTTACCAATATGTTTATTGCAGAGGGCTTCAGGAGGACTAGTTTAATCTCAGACACCTTTTCATCTTCAGTCTTTCCAGTGACGACAATGTGTAGGCCGGCCTTGGAGCCCAGGTAAGGCATGTACTCCTGAGGCATTATTTGAAACATGCTGCTGTTGCCTGCAATACAAAAACACACAAATGTGGCCAGTTATTGAGTTTTTCCCCCCAAAACACAAATACAGAGGTGTGTCACGCTGCTCACTTTGGAAGCCGGGTACTTGAAGAGTGAAGTTCTCTGTCCTGAAGCTCTCGGAGACCACTCCAGTGTAGTAAGCAATGGACACATCCATGTGAACTTTCACAGTTTTGTTCAGCTCACCTTGGTTGTTGAAAGTCACCAAAACGTTCACAGGCTCACCCAGAGGAGGCTGCAGAGAAGCAGAGATGGATCTAATTCTATCAAGCATGGACACAGGTGGGTGCTCTGACAGTACCATGAACTCAAACACTTCAGAACTGGTTTTTGCCAACAGTAAACTTCGGCAATAGTCTTCTTAAAACCTCGACTTCAGTCTTTTTTGTTCTTAATCATTAATTGCACTTTGATTGCTGTACACATGGACTGTTTTCAGTTTGACTGATCACTGGAGGACACAGATATATTACCGGGTCAGCTTTGATTACAACAGACAGCTTGGTCTCAGGAACGTCCGACTGAGCTCTTGTACAGCCGTATGTTACAGCCTTATCCATGGTCTGCTTGTCCTGAGGACTGCCTGCAGACACCAATCAGTGTGTCCTTTTACAGTTCATTGTATTAAGTTTTGGGCACATGGAAGTTGAAAGGTTTTCTTTACCTTCAGGGTACTTGTAGTTTTGCGTGATGTTTTCACGTGACCAGCTTCCAACAGCTTTGGTGTACATGGAAATTCCCACATAAGTTGTGTCCACCTGGAATGAACTCAAGTTGCCGAATTTGTCACTTTTTAAGTAGATTACATCACTGTTGACCTGTAAGAAACGAAATACAATAACATGTTTTTAAGGTTGAACTATGAAGAAGTCCACTACATAGACACATTTGGAGATGAGACTACAGAAATATTAACTTCGTGTTTTTCCTAACCTCAGCAAAGACAAAGCCACAGTCAAATGGGTGACACAGCTCACCCTCTTTGATGGCAATAATGGGAGCTGGCCCACAACGGAAATAACCTGAAACATAAATTATGTGGTGTACATCAACCTTCCATGTATAATTTAAGTTTAATGTTCTTTTTTGAGTGTCCTACCATCACTGGTCTCTTGGGGTGTAGCATCCACCACTTGCCAACCTGAGAAATTTGGCGGCAGGTCAACGCGCTTTATGAAAGCCTCATTCCAGCAATGGTAGTTCCTACAGAGAAGCAACGTTTGCTTTTACTATCAAATGATAAAAAATAGATTTTTGAACAATAATTTTTAGTTTAACAATATTGATTAGACTTCTTACTACTTTTCCCTCTTCAGGGGTTGCCACAGTAAGTCCTCCTCCTGCAACTCACTCTGTTTTCTGCATCCTCTGGCCTCACTCCAACTACCTTCATGTCCTTTCTACCTGCACCCATATATCTCCTCTTTGACCTTCTTCTTTGTCTTTTTCCTGGCAGCTGTATTTCTAACATCCTTCTACCAATATACCCACTGTCCCTCCTCTGGACATGTCCAAACCATCTCAGTCTGGTCTCAAAGTTTATCTCCCAGTTGTTCAACCTGTGCTTTACCATTGATGATGCTAGTCCATCCATGTCACTCCTAAGAAGAACCTCAACATGTTCATTTCTGCCACTTCCACTTCTGTCTCGTGTTTTTTGTTAATGTCATTGTCTCCAGACCATACAACATAGCTGGTCCCACTACTGTATTGTAAACATTTCTTTTGACCTTTGTTGCCAACCTTTTGTTGCAAATCACTCCTGAAACTTTTCTCCATCCACTCCATCCTGCCTGGACTCTCTTCACCTTTTTACCACACTCCATTTTCGTAGACAGTGGACCCCAAGTACCTGTATTTGAAGTGCTGCACCATTGTGACCTCTGTTCTTTCTAACCTCACTGTTCTGCTGGCCTCCACACACGTACTCTGTCCTACTACGGCTGACTTTCTTTCCTCTTTTTTTATTCAACCTTTATTTATACAGGTTAATTTCACTGAGTCTCAGGGACTCATTTACAAGAGAGACCTGTTTTAACAAAGAATGATGACAACAGTAGACAACAGTTACAGCAGTAGACACTTATTTAAAAAGGTATATAAATTGAAAAATAAATGGAAGAAATTATATAAAAAACAAAACATAAGCAACTACATTATAACGCATTGTAAAATATAAAAAACAGGAACATGTCTGCCTGCATTGGTTTTTGCCATAAACCTAGCAGATGTTTGAAGCCACTTAGAAATGTAAAGGTCAAGAGCTTCAGATCTTTTTGCAAGGTGTTCCAGGATACCGGAGCGGAGTAGGAGAAGGTTCTTTTGCCTAATTCAGTCTGTACTGAGGGAACACTGCAGGTAATAATGTCCTGAGAGCGCATGCTACACTTACATAGTGATATGTAGGAGGAGATATATGAAGGCAACAGACCAGGAAGAGATTTAGAGATGAAAATGTACCAGTGAGAGACTCTGCGAGGTTATTGATGACCAACTAACTAGTGAATATAAGGTGCAATGATGAGTACGGTTGTTACAGCCAGTTGTGAGTCTTAGTGCACAGTGATAGACAGCGTGCAACATCTGCACATCTTTCATGTGCATACCTTCACCTCTCCCAAGTTCTTTTCCATCTGCTCCCTGTTCTCACCACATATTACAATTTCATCTGCAAACTTTATAGTCCACAGGAATTACTGCCTAACCTCATCTGTTAGTCAGTCCATCACCAGATCAATCAAAATGGGGCTCAGAGCTGATCCTTGATTCAATCCCACCTCAATCTTGAAGCTAAATGTCACTCCTATTGAACATTGCACCACTGTACTGCTGTACTCATACATGTCACCTTAAATGCATACATGTGATTTGTCTTAACTGTGCTTGCTGGTAGAGTTTTTTGGCTGTATCATATGGTGCCCTGTAATGACAAAATGTGATAGATCTTTTTTTGTTATACCACTGATTACCCTCATGTTACCTTCATTTTTTTCCATATCTAAGATTGTGGCGGCGCGGGTTAATTACTGCTGCGGCTGCGTGCATTCACCCCCATCTCAAGGACGGGTGTGCGTCAATTGCGACGTTTTGTGCCCCGGTGCAATGACGATGCCAAAAGATATACAGTATTCTATTCTATTCTATTCTATTCTATTCTATTCTATTCTATTCTATTCTATTCTATTCTATTCTATGTCCTGCTTTCCTCATACATGTGCTGTACCAGTCTAAAATGTCCTGTTGTCCACATACATGTCCTCTACCAGTCTAACATACTTCACTGCCACTCCAGATTTCCTCATGCAATACCACACCTCCTCCCTCAGTACTTTGTCATATGCGTTTTCTAAATCGACAAAGACACAGTGGAGTTCTTTCTGACCTTCCCTGTACTTCTCCATCAGCATCCTCAAAGCAAAAATGGCATATGTGGTGGTCTTTCTCTACGTGAAACCATACTGTTGCTCACAGATAGTTACCTCTTGTCTAAGTCTTGCTTCCACAACTCTCTCCCAGATCTTCATTGTGTGGCTCAACAACTTAATTCCCCTGAAATTCTTACAACTCTGTACATTGCCCTTGTTCTTAAAAATGGCCACAAGCACACTTCTCTTCCATTCCTCTGGCATTTTCTCACCCTCAAATATGCCATTGCTACTACTACTACTACTACTACTACTACTACCACTACTACTACTTTGTTAAGTAATTTTGTATTGGGAAGTATTGCCAGTACTACTTGTACCACTAATGCCAGTTAGTAAGAATTACATTATTAGTACTACTAATTGTAGTACTAGTACTGATACTAAGTATACTACTAGTACTCACTGTAGTAGTACTAGTACTAATTGGGTAGATGTAGTACTAGTAGTACTGGTAGTATCACCACTACTATTGCTAAAACGGTAGTTGTATCACTGGTGTGGTACTAGTTTTATTACTAGTACTACAAGAATAAATAGTAATTCTACTAGTAAAAAACTAGCATCCAACTGTACTAGTAATAATACAACTAGTACTAGAACAACTATAGTAATACTTTAAAAGAAATGAAAAAATGAACAAATTTAATAAACATAAACTTTCAAGAAAAAAGCTAAATGGGTTTAATGCAAACATTTTTTCATAGAAGCACACTTTTTTTAGTATCTCTCATTTTGTTTCTAATAAACATGTATTCGAACCCACCAGATGGAGTCTCTGGTCCTGCGTCGGTCTGGTGTGCCATCCTCATTGAAGATGAGTTGAGTCTTCAGGTCGCCAGTGTTGTCGTGGGCTGAGTTGAAGTTGGTGATGAGCCTCGCTGGAATACCAAGGCTGCGCAAAACTAAATAAACAAAATTAATTTAGACAACAAATAAATGATTAATTTCTGAGACACTTTTTCCTAATAATTTAAAAACTACTCTAATTTTAAAAAGTTATGATCCACTAGTTTTTTATTATTATTTTGTTCAGTTTATTTTATTTAACCCTCAACCATCTGCTTTTTGTTAATGATTAGCTTTCATCTATTGTTAATATATTAGTTGTCAAACCACTTTTTTATTTTTAACATTACTACTATGCCTTACCTATTAAACTAAACATTTAATCAATTAATGACAAAGTAAAAAATTTAGATTTTCAATACACAACTTTAGTTGATTTTATCATTCAGTTTCTAGTTTTAGACAATATGTTAGCAGTTAGCTAGTACTTTTAGCTAATGGTACTAAGGAACTTATAACCTCTGGCTTAGTTTCTACATTTAACAACAATTTCAGCCAGTAATTCCATAACTTTTTTTAACATATTTTTCACATGTATGATTTTTGTTCATGGTCTTACAGGTGTTCAGGACACCAGCGTACACCCAACACTGAGCAAAGGACACAGGAGCACCGGTGTTGTGGTACTGCAGAAGAATTTGGGCACTTCCTGTCCATGATGTTGGGGCTGTGCCCATGGAGAAATCCACCCCCCAGTTCCCAACCAGCACCCCATTGTCATCCTGAGAATTGATCTGATGACAGAAAGAAGTCAAAGCTCACATAACAAACATATTTTTTGTTTAAATCAGAAGACAATTTTCAATTCAGCCTATTTAAATAGAAGCAATTTACAATGAACAAATTAGGACAATTTACCAAGTAACTAAACAAGTCCAATGTAAATTAATTTCAGAACAGATTAACCCATTTTAATGAAGTCAACTAACTTCAGTTTATTTGAGTTATAACACTACTTATAAATTCAAAATAGTTCAAGACAAAAAAAAACTGGACTTTATTTGTAACTGAAGATTTGAGGAACTTTCTCAACTCGAACAGAGAGTGTGGGGCTCGAGTTATAAAGCTGAGCTAAGCTATGTAGTATGTAGATTGCCTGTCAATCCTCACAGTAAGGGTTCATTAGGGTCTTTTTCATTTTGACTCACAGTGCAGCCACTCTGGTCACATGGCTGAAATTCCTGATGGGTATGAAAATGGCTGGGTATCAGTCCTAAAGCTGCATTATTAGTTTTTGAAAGTTGAAATCTGAGACCTCTTCCTCTGTTTAAAGATGGTTTCTTTCATTTTACATAAACTGCATTCAATGTGTGTAGCACTTTGAGATTTTCACTAATGAAAAGTGCATTATAAATGGAATTCATTATTATTATTATTATTATTGCCAAACACTACTTATATGCAATCATCCATCCATCCATCCATCCAGCCATCCATCATCTTTTACCCACTTCTTCCTTTTTGGGTCACAGGGGTCACTGGTGCCCATGTTCAGCCTCTAAGTGAGAGGCGGGGGACACCCAGGACAGGTCTCCAGTCCATCACAGGGACACATAGACAGACAAGACAAGCAACCATTCGCACTCTCTCTCACCTAGGGACAATTTATAGAGTTATCAATCAGTCTAACATGCACATTTTTTGGTCTGTGGGAGGAAACCAGAGCACCCGGAGAAAACCCACACATGCATGGAGAGAACATACAAACTCCACCCAGAAAGGCCCAGGACTGGGATTTGAACCAGGGTAACCTGCTTGCTGAGAGGTAGCAGCTCTATCAGTTGCACCACCGTGCTGCCCAACACCCAATCAATGCAGTTAAAATCAGAAAATTTGGTATTCATGATTTTTTCTTCAAATCTAGACAAAACATGCTGACAAAATGGGTTTTTGGACACGTGGATCTATCATACCAGTTGTTATTAGCTGAACAACCAGGAAAAATAACTAAAAGTTAAAAACAACAACAATGATTGTATTAACTGTCAACTGATCAAAACTCGAAATACTTTGTATGAACATATGACTAAACTTTATATTTAATAAAATGTATGAATGTATGTTGGACATAATTTGTTTATTTGCTCTGGAGTCTCACCATGGCAGATGCTGTCCTGAGAACTTTGATTACGTCGCCACGACTTGGGATCGCCATCCGGCAGACATCTAGGATGTAGATACAAGCATCCAAAACACCCGCCTCAAACTGCATGGCAAAAATATGTTAAAAATAGATTCAAAGTATCTTGTTATAACTTTGTAGATTTTATATGACTTGTATTACCTGTCCGTAAACCCAGCCACGCTCAGTGATTTGATCATATGATCCCTGATATATTATACCAGTGGAGTTCAGGACGTACTCCCAACGTCCGGCATCATCAGGGTAAAACACATCATCATCTGCAAACAATCAAACTAAATATTTCAAGAGCAAACCCAAAAAAAAAGACATAATTCAATTTAACTGGCTGCTGCTCCCTGATCAAACATGTAAGGGCTAGATCTGATAATTCAAAACGTATTTTAAATAAAGAAAATCACATGCTGCTATAAAATAATGACTTCACAGCTTGAAATATTGGCATCATTGTCTGAATTTTGTTTTTTAAAATGTAATGTTTTACTTTCAGTACTAGTTTATTTATTTTTGCAGTAATTTTTATGTGTGCAATTTTAGTAATTTTGACTTATAGAAAACAAACAATGCTTAAAATAAATAGGACCAAATATGTATTACAGGTAGTCCCCGATTTACGAGCGAGATCCGTTACAACGAGGCGCTCGTAAACCGGAAATCTCGTAATTTGGAACGGCCGCCATTTCTCTCGTAAATCCGGAAATCCGCTCGTAAATTGGAACGGTTTTCGCTAGCGCGACTAAAAACACTCTATTTTCATCTAAAAACTACTTTTGAGTGCATAAAAATGATCGGAAACGTGTGTTTATATGCTTAACTAACTAACTGTAGTGAAAAAACACATGAAAACTCAGTATTTTTTTCGTTTTTTCCAAAAATTCGCAGCTCGTAAGTCTGGAACCTCGCAGATCAGAGCGCTCGTAAATCGGGGACTACCTGTATTTCTCTAAATATTGTGTTTATTCAGATTGTCCAAGTTGCCTTTGCCTTATTAGTTAAGGTATGTAAAGTTTATAAATTAGACAAATACAATGAAAGATAGAACAAATTACCTAGTCACAGTAAACAAAATGGCTTAGGGAGATTAACGCTGATGACAATTAAAAAACAGTGCTATTTATTACAGTATTTATTTGTACCATGTCAACAAGACAAACCCTTAAATGTAGTCATTTTAAAGCCAATTTTAGTAAAATGTTTTAAATCTTTGTTTTTACAGGTGTGACAGATTTATTACACAACTTAAACAAAAACATAAATAGACTAACTTTGATTTTTTTTGTCTACAAATGACCTTAAAATGTGAATAAAAGCAAACGTTTTAAAATTTTGTTTATCTACATACATTTTTTACTTGAACGAATAAAAAATATTAAAACCTTTTATTTTTAAGTATGAACCAAAATAATGCAGTACTGGTTCTGGCCACCAGGGGCAGCAGAAGTAGCAAAGTATAGTCACCTTGACACCAGGGGTTGAACAGCACATACAGGTTGGTGCTGGGGTCCTTGTTGGTTCGTTGCATGCCGTTACCGACCGCGATGGCCACATACGTGCGGTACAAACCCACAATGGCCCCAGCATGGGGTGTGACGCCGAATGTCACCGCTGTACCCTGTGAGCCCAGAATCTGGCCTGCCCAAGACCCACCAGGACGGTTCCCAAAGGTCACAACCACCATGGAGTCCTTGTTGGGTGTAGGGTCAGAGCCTGGAGGTAATAATCAGACACAGTTCCAAGCATGGCACACACCTGTTTTATAACTGGTAGACATTTTGAATGAGCAGGTTTCTCTGAGGTTCTGTGGCCTTGACTAACCAGCACTAATAATCCTGAGACTTCACTTTCATTCACTATGTCTAACAGCAACAGATTAGAATTACACATGCAAACTCTTAACTTGCTGTGATTTTTCATAAATGTTAAAAGGCAGAGTCATCTGGACGTGATGTTTAATAAACCTCAGACGATTCAAAAACTCCCAATGCACAGAAAAGATTGTTTGTAAAGTTACACCAAAACTTATAGATTATTTTCTTTCTGAGTGTGTTGTTTACAATGTAAACAAAATGTTTTTCATCTTTCAAGGAAATAATGTTTTTTTTTTTTTTTTAGTTTTCTATTCATGGAATGGAAGCAGATATTTTAAATGGCCCATTCCTTCAAATTAGAGGCGCCTTCACAGCTGCAGGTGTTAAAATCAATTGGGATGTTTTACTTTGGTAAAAATCAATGCACATCTGTTTGTTTGCTTGTTTTATTAGCACATAAACAGTAAAACATGTCATTATGATGTTTTAGTCACTTCCAGAATGTATTCTGGTAAAAATGGTTGAATTGATTTGAAGGCGTGGACCTATCAGTCT
>JBBPBX010028318.1:21860-36655 GCA_038048925.1 Garcialebias charrua
GAAGAAGAATGGAGCTCTAGACGCTCCTGTCAGCTGGCTTTAGAGGACCGTGTGTCCGTTCAGGGTTGCCTCATACGGATAAATTTGCTGGAAACACTCGGTCAACTCTGTGGACGTCTCAGGTCCGGAGGAGCAGCCGCGGATCGCCCCGCGATCGGCGGCCACAACGCCGCCCGACATGCTAACGACAGCAGCTAACAAAGCAGCTAACACAGGCGAAGACACCGAGCCGACATGCCGCGGAGAGGCCATCTGCGGCCGGGAGCTCGCCGCAAATGTCCGCCTGGCAGTCGGGGGACACCGAGCTAATGCGGAGATACAAAGCCGATGCCTGAGCAGCCGCGGATCGCCCCGCGATGGCTCCAACAACGCCGCCCGAGATGCTAACGACAGCAGCTAACAGAGCAGCAAACACAGGCGAAGATACCGAGCCGACATGCCGCGGAGAGGCCATCTGCGGCCGGGAGCTCGCCGCAAATGTCCGCCTGGCAGTCGGGGGACACCGAGCTAATGCGGAGATACAAAGCCGATGCCTGAGCAGCCGCGGATCGCCCCGCGATGGCTCCAACAACGCCGCCCGAGATGCTAACGACAGCAGCTAACAGAGCAGCAAACACAGGCGAAGATACCGAGCCGACATGCCGCGGAGGGGCCATCTACGGCCGGGAGCTCGCCGCAAATGTCCGCCTGGCAGTCGGGGGACACCGAGCTAACGCGGAGATACAAAGCCGACAGCCTTTTTGAATGAACTGACATGCTAACCAGTGCTGCTAATAGCGGGGCCTAACCGTAGCTAACGCTGAGCAGTTGTTTTGGATGGAGGACATCGCGGAGAAACGGCTTTCAGTAAGTTTTTTTTTTTTTTATGGCTCCAAATGTATGAAGTTAAGAAGCTAACAGTCATTCTTTTAAACAGTTTTGTCCACGTGTGTGCGTGTGGAGCGTAAGGAAGCTGGGGGAGCTCGCACCCGAGCTAAATACTAAAAGACGAAGGCAGGCTTTGACCAGCTCAAAGTAAGACATTATATTTTTTATTTATTGTACAGTACAGTATTCATTTACTGTACAGTTCTGTGCATGTTCATGGCCTAGTATGTCTGCTTGTTCAGTCTCATGCCATTAAATATGTGTGCGGCGCTCCGTTAGCGGTATATCCGCGACCTATGTCAGAAACGCGGACCTACGACAGGCAGGTGTTTTTGGTCCGCGAGGTACGACAAAATCGACCTAAGTCACACACGTAGGTCCCTATCCCTGACGTAACTCGAGGGGTACCTGTATATATATATATATATATATATATATATATATATATATATATATATATATATATATATATATATATATATATATATATATATGAAATAGCGTAATGTGTATTGTATTAGTTAGAAAATTAGAAAGAGTTAGTCATTTTGTACTGTTGGTTGAAGATTATTATTGTTTAATCTGATTGTTGGAAAAAAGGGGCAGATATAATAAGATTTATTCTTCTTTCTGCTACCTTTCATTTTTTTATATTTTGTACATTCTCATTTATGGGATTGTCTTGTATTGTTTCTTTTGTAAAAAAAAATGAACAAATTTAATAAACATAAACCTAAACATCTTATAATATCTGCTCTTTAAAAAAAATCCATTTAAACAATCAATTCAAGCAAAATTTATCCATAAAACATATTTATAACTCATAATAATATAACTAATTTATAGAGATTTTAAATATATAACATTCACACATAACTTTTCAACAATCTATTCTTAATCATTTTCTTAAATACAGACATTGACTGTGCAACTTTAACATCATTTCCAATCCATTCCATATACCAATTCTATTAAAGTAAAACGACCCTTTAAACTTGTTCTATAATGTGGTTTAACAAAAATATCTGTACCCTTTAAATTATAACAATTTTTCCTCTTTACAAAAAGCTTTTGAATATTTGAAGGTAGAGTGTTATTTTGTGCTTTATACATTAGTTTAAAAAAAAAATTATATTCCACCAAATCATAAAATCCTAGTAACTTCAATTTATAAAATCTGTTAATCAACATTTTTCAGTAAAAACATTTACTGTCTGCATTTACTTTTATTTTTTCCTGTAAATCCTGGTCTTTTCAAAGTTATCAATAAACTCACGGATCTGATCAGGACTAAACTGATCACATTCCAGCAGCTTTCTGTGAGTGGCCATGTTGGAACGATGCAGCAAAGATGAATCTGCTGAGGAACAGAAGAGCCACGGGCTCAGAATCTGCTGAGTCAGGGGTTGCCATGGAGACTCCCACCTTTTTTGTCAGTGGGGGGGTGGGCAGTACACGCTTCACTCTTCAGACCCAACTACAAACTGAGCTTTAAGCAAACAGTTGCTGTGTGAAAAATAAGTGTAATAAAAAAAAAAACTAAACCATGAGCAACATAAACTTGGTTTTTATTCAATCACATTTTTATTTATGCCTATAATTTTACCATTTTATTAAGCAAATTTCATTATAATCAAATGATGTTTTGAAACAAATAACTCATCATTCCTGACTGAGCTTTTTATGATGTTGAATTTTTTTTTTTTTTTTCAAAGATGTGTTACAAGTACTCAAATAATAACCAATAAACTACAGTGAGTTCTTAAGATGTGTTATTTTTTACCTGGAATATTGAGCATGAACTTTGATAAACCAATGCAAGTTTTTTTTAGCTTACCAGTACATAAAATTGCTATTAACATTTTTAACAATATTTCTTTTAAGAATGTTGCAGTGAAGTAAATAAATATGCCTGAGCAAAAACTGACATTATTAGTTTGAATTACCTTAAAAAATGAATGAATTTTACTATAGTAAAACTTTATGTTAGACTTCACATATTGAACACTAGTTTATTTTTAACATGCTTACTTCAAACTTAGATTTAGTCTTTTTTTTTCCATAAAATTACTTCTTCTGAAGGACTTATTCTAGTTTTTTTAAACTCCTAGTTAAAGCCTGTTTTTAGTAAATAAACTAGTTGCTCATTCTGTTTTAATCCTGATAAGTCAAACTCCAAATACAATCATATAATAATAATAATAATAAACTTTATTTGTATAGCACCTTCCTACAATGCCTTGCACTGACCAAGGTGCTTAACAGGACAGAAAATATAAAAATCGGTACAATAAATCAGTGAAAATAAAATAAAAGCAACAGCAATAAAAGGAGGCAATGGAAATAAAAATGTAATAAAAGTTACACACTAAAATACCAATAATTAAAGTTTTTTTCAAAATCTTCTAATTATATCAGATATAATAAACTGCAAATTTACATCTCAAAATTTAAAAATTATTAAATAAAAACCTAACATTTTTACCTAATGCTCCATTTTTCTTTCTAATGGGTTTAGTCATCAAATATAAATTGTAATTTAACAATAGTTTTTTTTGCTATTTAAGTAATAATAGTTTATATATCATAACTATCAAAAAAAAAAATATTTATTTGTGTCTCGTTTTGAGAATCATGCTGCTGCTGTGTACAAATATTTTCATAGCTATTCAATGACTATAAAACATTTTGTTATTTTATTTTATTCATCAGCAGAATTTTTCATGAAGTCCTGCAGCTTTTGAAAAAGTCTGAAACTCACCGCTCAGATAGAGAGAAGTTCGTCTGCCGGGTCTCGGATCTGATCAGAAGATGATCCAAACAACTGCAGCATCACTTTTTATACACAATCACCACTTCCTGTTTTTATAAAACACACTGCTCTTTACAGAACTTCTGAGGACCCACTTCCTGCAGACTCGACAGAAATCTGAAGCTGAATTTATTCAACCATCTCCTGGAGATCTGAGTTCTTCTGGAGACAAACAGCAGATCCCACATGGAAAACCAACAGATTTCATCAAAACACAGCTTCAAGTTTGTGAACCCTTGTGTGAAAATCTGAAGGTGTTTTAGGTCAAACTGATGCAGAAACAGAAAATTATAAAATGTTCACAAATTTTAAGCACCTCTGTAAAACTATAAAGAATTTTGAGTTTGTTAGCATTTTTGAACAAACAGTTTTTATTTCCAGGCGTAGATTTGTTTGCATTTTTCTCATTTCACTATAAATTTGCTTTGAAAATTATAAGCTGGGTAATTGATTTAAATCATTTCTTATCCAACGTTTTGATCTAAAACTTCTAATTCAGTGTAATATCAGTCAGATTCACCGTCTGCTGACAGATCTTTGTCTGTGTGACCTATGACCCCTTTGTCCATTCAAAACTTCCATTAGAAAACCCCTGTTTTTGTTTAAACCTGTTAAAATCAGACAAACAGGCCGACTGTAGAGAAATGAGTGTAATTCAAGATGGCTGCCATAGCTAAATGATCTTAGCCGACTATATTTTGCCAGTGTTTGTATTTGAAACGTTACCATGTCGAGTGAATCACGTGGTCTGAGTTGTTTCAGAGCTGAAAACAGTTTGAACTCAACAGAAGTCTCATATTTTCAGTTACAGAGTCTCACAGAGAGTTCAGTTGACATGTCAGGTTGTGTTGACAAGAGACAAACTGCACATTCTGCTGCTAAATATCTTTATTCAAAAATCAGCTGATGATTAAAAACAGAAGAAAACCACCAAGTGTCTCCTGCAGGAACTTCCTGTGATCAGGTCGTCCTGACAAACTGCTGCGGGTCGGTCGGGTCCTTCACTTCCACTTTTTGTGACACAACATGACAATTAAATCATTTTATTATGACCCAGAAATATCAGCTTCCTGAAGGACGTGTTTAAGTAAATCCTTCAACGAACAATGAAAAACATCAACTTAGAGTCAGAGTCAGAGAGTCTTTATTGTCATTTGCACCGCATGTGGTACATGTGATGAAAACGAGATTATGTACACGGGGTCCCAGTTACATCCAACAACAAATGCAAGAGAAAAACAGTAATAACATCTAGAATTAACTAAGAAAAACATCAACTAGTAATACACTAAGCCTAATATAGTGGGAATAAACAGCAGCACGAACATGAGTTTGTATGAGCAGATGGTCACAGATGAACACAGATGAACACAGCAACAAGAAAACAGATCAGCATCAGCACAATGTGATATTTTGCAGTGTTTATTTTTTATTTTATTTTTATTTATTCATGAGTCTAACAGCCTCAGGGTAGAAGCTGTTCCTCAGTCTAGTGGTTCTACATTTGATGCTCCTCAACCTCCGTCCTGAGGGGAGTGGGGCAAAGAGTGAGTGTGCTGGGTGAGTGAGGTCTTTCATGATGCAGGTGGCTCTTTTCCTGCATCTGGAGGTGTAAATGTCTGTGATTGTGGGGAGACTGACTCCAACAGACTTCTGTGCAGCCTTCACCACTCTCTGTAGAGCTTTCCTCTCTTCAACTGTGCAGCCTCCATGCCACACGTTGATGCTGGAGCACAGGATGCTCTCCACTGCACACCTGTAGAACGAGGTGAGAACTGGGCTGCTCAGACCAGCTCGTCTCAGCCGTCTGAGGAAGTAGAGTCTCTGATGACCTTTCTTGATCAGGCTGGTGGTGTTGTTGCTCCAGCTGAGGTTATCATTCATGTGTACACCCAAGTATTTGTAGCTGGAGACCACTTCCACTGCAGACCCACCTATTTTCAGTGGGGCGTGGGTGTGTTTGTTCCTTCTGAAGTCCACAATCATCTCCTTTGTCTTCTTCACATTCATGTGAAGATTATTCTCTTTGCACCAGCTCTCCAGGTGTTCCACCTCCTGTCTGTAGCTGGACTCATCATTGTTTGTGATGCATCCCACCACCGCTGTATCATCTGCAAACTTAACAATATGACAGCCTGGAAGTGTGGCTGTACAATCATATGTGAGCAGAGTGAACAGAAGAGGGCTCAGCACACATCCTTGAGGAGAGCCAGTGCTGAGGGTTATGGTGGAGGAGGAGAAGTTGTGGATCTTCACGGACTGTGGTCTGTTTGTTAAGAAGTCTAGTACCCAGTTACAAATAGAGGGGCTTAGTCCAAGTGTAGATAGTTTGTCTATCAGAGTTTGGGGGATCATGGTGTTGAAGGCAGATGTGAAGTCCACAAAGAGCAGACGCACGTATGAGTCCTTCTGATCCAGGTGGGTGAGAGCAGTGTGGACCACGGAAGAAATGGCGTCCTCTGTTGATCGGTTCTCACGGTATGCATATTGATGAGGGTCCTCGTTGATGTTGACGGTTGCCTTGATGTGGGACATGACCAGTTTCTCAAAACATTTAGCGACTATCGGGGTGAGGGCCACCGGTCTATAGTCATTCAGACCAGTCACTGTGGAGCTCTTTGGGACTGGGATGATGGTCGCGGTCTTCAGGCAGGTGGGAACTGACTCCAGTGCAAGTGAGGTGGTGAAGATGTCAGCCAGCACCTCACAGAGCTGGTCCGCACATTCCTTCAGAACTTTCCCTGGGATGTTGTCTGGTCCGGTTGCTTTATGAGGATTAATCTTTCTGAGACTGCCTCTCACTTCTGCTGCGGTCACTCTGAGATGCTCTTCATCTGGTGATGAGGTGAGTCTGGTGCTAGCTGGTCTGTTTGGATCATCAAAACGTGCATAAAACTTATTGAGGGCATCAGGCAGAGATGGGTCCTTGGGGCATTGTTTGTTCTTGCCTTTGTAATCTGTTATGCATTTAATACCCTTCCACATGCTCCGTGGGTCTTGTGAGGTGAACTGTCCCTCGATCCTCTGTGCATACGTGGCCTTGGCCTTCTTAATGCCATCCTTCAGTTCATTCCTGCTCTTTAAGTAAATCATTCAACGAACAATGAAAAACATCAACTTAGAGTCAGAGAGTCAGAGTCAGAGTCAGAGAGTCTTTATTGTCATTTGCACCGCATGTGGTACATGTGATGAAAACGAGATTATGTACACGGGGTCCCAGTTACATCCAACAACAAATGCAAGAGAAAAACAGTAATAACATCTAGAATTAACTAAGAAAATTAACTAAGATTTAGAATTTACTTATGCCCCTTTTCCACCGGTCGGCTCGGGTCGGATGTTACGTCATATGTGCGTCGCAGAGACCCCCTTTCATCCTTTTCCACCGGATATTCCGTGCTAAGCCGCGCGAGATTTCCTGAGATTTTCGGGCTGCTTTCAGAGGGGTACTGAGGCGAGCTCACCCGCTCCGGAAGGAGGGAGGAGGAGACGAGAGCTGTTTTTACGGAAGCGAGGGACGCGATCACTGCAGGACTTTTACATGATAAACACGGTAAAAACAATTATTATTTTTTAAATTTATAGCAAAGATGGGTCTTCAGCTGAACGTGTCCTTAATAAAATCACGTACTGCTCAAAACTGCAGGATTTTAAAAAAATAGGTTCGCCACGAGCAACACGCGGCGCGCGGGCGGCTTTATGTCTTTAAATGTAGCTCAATGAACAGATATAAAATATATTTCATAGCTGACTTTATAGTACGAGGGCTCCTGAGCTTAACCACGCTTTAATATTGTCACGTAGTGGTCAAATATGCTGCATTTAAAGTAGTTTCGCTTTGACTTTTTCCAAAACCTGTGCTTGCACAACGAAAATAAATTATAAAAATTCGAATTTTATTTCAAATAACTCCAACAGGATACATTTAGTATATGAACATGTTGTGATCACACTAGATTTTTTTGAAAAATATCAGCTATGTGGTTTTTGATAGAATTGATAATATGTGATACAAAGTACAAGGGAGAAAATTAATGGAGGTAGCTTGACACATTTATGTCTATAAAACATTGAATTTTATTTCAAATAACTCCAACAGGATACATTTAGTATATGAACATGTTGTGATCACACTGTGTTGTTTAAAAAAAAAAAAAAACAGTTTCTGGACTAAATTAATCACATTTTTCTTTTACAGTCAACAGAAGAAAATCGCCAGAATTCAACAACCTGTGTCATCTTCTGGAGGAAGACGTGAGACACCAGATGGAAATTTGTTACTTCTGTTTGTCACTTCAAACTTTTCCTATTAAACGTTATATTTTCTTAAGTGGTGTCCTCGAACATTCAATTTCCTAAACTTATTTTATAATGTGAAGTGTGTATTGTGTTTAAATCCATACTGGAAGTTAAGAGAACTTTCCATTTGCATTTGACCTTTAAAGAATCATAAGATAAAGATTATTAGAATCTGCTCAACTGTTATTACGTTATAAATTATTTGGTTCTAGGATGAAGTCATACAAAAAAAGTCAAAAATTAAAAGTGGCCAAAGTCCTTTGGACAGTTTAAAGTTAAAGAATTCACAGACCATCCATCTACCATCTACCACCCAGCAGCAACTTTACCAGGGAGACACTGGCAGTTTCAAAGATCACAGTGTGATGTTTTAAATCAACTTTATTTATAAAGCACATTTTAAAAACCACAGGGTCAACCAAAGTGCTGTACAATAACATAAAAGACAAGTTAATTAAAAACTATAAAAAGCATACAAAAATAAATACATATACCAGTCTTACTGCAGGTGTGTTAACATGCCATAAAAGATAAGATCACGTGTTAAAAGCCAAGGAATAAATGTGTGTTTTTAAATAAGATTTAAAAAGTTTTGAGGACTGTCAGCAGCAACTGCTCAGCTGATCTGAGATCGGGGAGGGCAGGAAGGTTGAAGCAGCTCAGATAAATATGGTTTTGCAACTTTATCAAGCACCTTGTGCATAACTAAATAATAAAATATGCTTTAATACATCTTTATTGTAAAAATACTAAATTGGAAAATACATGGGTTTAAAGAAGGCAACAAGGTAGGATTATGAATTGGGTTTAAAGATTACAGCTCATGAGGTACTCATTATAGCATGACATCTCTTTCACAACATTCTGTCAAAGCCTTTATTGTGTTCTTCTTCTAGTGGTGGCTAGTACTGTAGTAAATAGCTTGAGGGAACACTACTGCCACCATGTGGTAAGACGAGTAGGATTCTGGACCCCGCCCACAGAAGGGGTACAAAAAAGCTGTGGAAACAGAACATAGATGTGACCAGACCCGAACTGAGCCGACCTGAGCCGATCCAACCCGAGCCGAGCCGAGCGGTGGAAAACTGACTTTACTGGTTGTTTACTTACTGGTTGTTTAAGGGGAAAAGTGGTTTATTCTTAGTTTGAACATCTTCTGATGGCCATAAATACAATTAATGATTTGGGATGTCCAAGAACCTCCAAAATAATTTTGAAGGTTGAACACCGTCAGCGTGAAATAATGTGGAGATCATGAGATGAAAAACATCATAGTTGTGTTTTGTGAACAACTTTAAGGGTTCAAAGTTGAATCAGGTCCTCTGGACGGTTTCTTTGTGTTAAGACGTATCAGTCCGAGGAGCCACAACAAACTAGTTTAATAAGTTTTCATAAGTGGATGAAAGACAAAACATTTAAACAAAAAATACTCTGATGCACGCTCAATAATCCGTGTAGAAAAATCTAAAAAAGCTAAATCTGATCCTCTGGACCAGATTTAAACAAAAAGAAACCGTCCAGAGGACCTGCCTTAACTTTGTTGGATCACTATCATGTTTTGTGAATAACTTTACATGTTATTTCTCGTATTTTAACTTCACTTTTTGACCCTTCAGTCTAATTTCCTGATTAAAAGGAAAAGGATGGACAGGGGTTTGGACATGTCCAGAGGAGGGACAGTGGTTTGGAAATGTCCAGAGGAGGGACAGTTATTTGGACATGTCCAGAGGAGGGACAGTGGTTTGGACATGTCCAGAAGAGGTTTTTTGTTGTATAATACAGTAAAAAAAGAAGATTTTCTAAAGAGCAAATAGAATTTATGAGCCTTAAAATGGACAAGTTGTTGTTTTACTGTGTGAAAAGTCACGAAATTAAAAAAATTCAGGCCTGATTATTAATTTGTTTATTTTTTGTGGGCAACACGGTGGCTCAGCTGGTAGAGCTGCTGTCTCTCAGCGAGAAGGCTGACGGATCAAATTCTGGTCGAGGGACCTTTGAGTTCAGTTCAGTTTATTCATATAATGCCAGTTCACAACAAAGTTGTCTCAGGACACTTTACAAAAACATTGATATACAGTACTGTATAGAAAAAGCCAATTAGTAAAGTTCTCCATCTAACGACTCCATCCTTTCTGGGTGGAGTTTGCATGTTCTCTCTGTGCTGTGTGGATTTTATCCAGGTACTCCGGTTTCCTCCCACAGACAAAAAAGCATGCATGTTAGACTGACTGGTAACTCTAAATTGTCCCTAGGTGTCCGTGTGAAGGACCGGAGACCTGTCCAGGGTGTCTCCTATACCTCTTGCACTTTAACTGCTGGACATGTTAAAGAAATCAGGTCTCTCGTGTAAATGAGTCCCCAAGGCTCAATGGAATTAACCTGTAGAAATAAAGGTTGAATCAACATGGACACCAGTGACCCCCGTGACCCTAAAAGGAGGAAGTGGGTAAAAGATAATGGATGGATGGATGGATGGCTGATGGGAGCAGCTAGTGACAGTTAGGCTGCAGTCTCTCACTTCTCACTGGCTTTAATCATCTGATTTGTCAAAACTCTGAACCAGTTCAAGGCAGAGAAATTGACAAAAGGACAGAGTTTGTGAACAGGACAGAAAAAAAGATCTGTGTCTGATCTTCAGCTTTTCAGGTCAACATCTCTCCTAAACAGAAGGCAGGAGGAAACGAGAAGTGAAAGCAGGAGGTCACTATGCTCCTCAGTCATGATGAACCAATCTGATAAAACCTGACTGTTGTCTCTGTCAGCAGGGAGTTGTTCAAATGTTTCTTCAACAAGACAAAAGCTTTTCAGTCAATATGTGGTTTAACAGTGAATAAGAGGCAAAATAAAACTTTAAATAATGTGTTTGTGTTGCAACATTTTTAACAGTTTCAATGGGATTTTGATCAGAAAGACTCCTACGTCCGTCTGATCTTTGTGGACTTCACATCTGCCTTCAACACCATGATCCCCCAAACTCTGATGGACAAACTATCCACACTTGGACTAAGCCCCTCCGTTTGTAACTGGGTACTAGACTTTTTAACAAACAGACCACAGTCAGTGAGGATCCACAACTTCTCCTCCTCCACCATTGCCCTCAGCACTGGCTCTCCTCAAGGATGTGTGCTGAGCCCCCTTCTGTTCACTCTGCTCACATATGATTGTGCAGCTACCCATCCAGGCTGTCATATTGTAAAGTTTGCAGATGATACAGCGGTGGTGGGATGCATCACAAACAATGATGAGTCCAGCTACAGGCAGGAGGTGGAACACCTGGAGAGCTGGTGCAAAGAGAATAACCTTCACATGAATGTGAAGAAGACAAAGGAGATGATTGTGGACTTCAGAAGGAACAAACACACCCACACCCCACTGAACATAAGAGGATCTGCAGTGGAAGTGGTCTCCAGCTACAAATACTTGGGTGTACACATGAATGATAACCTCAGCTGGAGCAACAACACCACCAGCCTGATCAAGAAAGGTCATCAGAGACTCTACTTCCTCAGACGGCTGAGACGAGCTGGTCTGAGAAGCTCAGTCCTCACCTCCTTCTACAGGTGTGCAGTGGAGAGCATCCTGTGCTCCAGCATCAACGTGTGGCATGGAGGCTGCACAGCTGCAGAAAGAAAAGCTCTGCAGAGAGTGGTGAAGGCTGCACAGAAGATGTTGGAGTCAGTCTCCCCACCATCACAGACATTTACACCTCCAGATGCAGGAAAAGAGCCACCTGCATCATGAAAGACCCACTCACCCAGCACACTCACTCTTTGCCCCACTCCCCTCAGGACGGAGGTTGAGGAGCATCAAATGTAGAACCACTAGACTGAGGAACAGCTTCTACCCTGAGGCTGTTAGACTCATGAATTTTTTATTTATTTTTTTTTTCTTCTTTCGGCTTTTTCCCTGCGTTAGGGGTCACCACAGCGATCTAGTCGCATGAAGATTTGGCAGTTGTTTTTACGCCGGATGCCCTTCCTGACACAACCACAGACCACCGAGCAACCACAGCCCTCTGTGTGGAGCAGAGAGCTGATATCTAGGGTTCCCGGGGGAGCAGATGGTGTGGGTTAAGGGCCTTGCTCAAGGGCCCAGAGTGGGGCAGATGAGGGTGGATACAAGTGTGACCGCTTCACTTATCCCACCCACATCTTTGATGTTGTCGGTACCGGGGCTTGAACCGGCGACCTTCCGATCACAAGCTCACCTTCTTAACCTTTGCGCCACCACTCCCACCACTCCCTGGATGTTTTTCTTAGTTCATATCCTAGATTTTATTACTGTTTTTCTCTTACATTTTGTTTGTTGGGCAGCACGGTGGCACAACTGGTAGAGCTGCTGCCTCTTAGCGAGAAGGTTGCCGGTTCACATCCCGGTCCGGGGCCTTTCTGGGTGGAGTTTGCATGTTCTCCCCGTGCATGCGTGGGTTTCCTCCGGGTACTCCGGTTTCCTCCCACAGACCAAAAAACATGCATGTTAGGCTGATTGGTGACTCTAAATTGACCCTAGGTGTGAGTGTGAGAGTGGATGGTTGTTTGGTGTGAGTGAGACAGGTCCCTCTTGTAAATGAGTCCCCGTGACTCAACGAGGCTAGCCTGTATAAATAAAGGTTGAATGAATGTTGTATGTAACTGGGACCCTGTGTACATAATCTCATTTCATCACATGGACTACATGCGGTGCAAATGACAATAATAATAATGTAGTGGACCTACCCAGGGTCAAACTAAGGTTTTTGAACTGTCCAGAGATGACCTTTACTGACCTCTCAGTAAAGCAAGACATTTACCACAAAATCATTCCATTAGCTGTATTCTGAGAACATTAGTCACCAAAAGAGACTATTTCTATCTTTGATTTTAGGCTGATGTGATCAAAAGAATAACTTTTGCCATTTTCATGATATATGTTATATGCTGTTATTCTTTAAATATGAAACATCAATGTGTCATTTCTGCAAGTGAAAAGGTGTCAAAGTTCAGCTAAAATGTCAAACTGACTTACACTGAAATTGTTTTTGTCGAGTTTAAGCTAAAACTCTCATCTAGCGTCTGTAAGTCTCCCACTCAGATACTTTTCCTAAACAATTTCCTTCTCTGCGCTGAATTTCACCTTGAATAGTGATAACAAGTGGACCAATGAAAAAGAAACAAGTGGCTCTCCTCTCAGAGCTTGTACTAAGTTTCTAAGCTTTTGCTGAAAGGCGAGATCTTCTGGGAGCTTCAAAGACATGAAGACGTCCCAAAGAGCTGAATGAATGCCTGTCACCCGCCAAGGACAGTCATTCGGCTAAGGACTAAATAACAGGCTGTTATGAGTCCACTTCGAACGAGCGCAAGCTCAAAACTTTGTTTATTCCTTCCTGGAATAAGTTTATCTTGAAGTCAGAGGCCAGGAGCTGACATATTCTCTGATGACCAAGCGGAAACCAGGAGACGTTGAAACGTAAACTAGAACCAGTTTTGGACGTGCTGGGACTAAAGGACTCTGCGCATCTGAAGGCTGGTGTCATTTCTTTATCAGACTCGTCGAAAGGTAAAGAGCTGTTTACAAACGTACCTGGATTTTAGCAGAAGTCGGATGGAAGTGTCACTTTTGGTATCATGCTCAAGATAATTTCCTTTAAACCATCTCCCATCTTCCTCCTATCTTTTTCTCTCAATCTAAGCTGGAAACTATTTTAAGCTAAAGAGCCCACAGACTAAATATGTTCAACATCCAGTATTGAAGTCTGCTGTGTTAAATTTAAGTGTGCTGACGTATTTAAATTGAAAGAAAGTGAAATCATGTCAATCAAGTGTAATGGTGTGTTAACTTAGCTTGATATGTCAAAGAGACACTATCATTTATTTAAAATGAATCAACTAAATTAACACCATTACAGGAGAATACTGTGATTAACAGTATCAAAAGCATTTGATACTGAACATTTCTCAGCCTTCCCAGGAAGGTTTACTTCAGGCTGTTGGAAGAGGTGTGTGTGTGCGTGTGTGTGTGTGTGTGGGTGGAGGGTGGGGGTGGGGTCAAAGTGACTGTTAAACCTTGCATTCAGGAGTGTGGGGATCTGGGGTCACTTTAAGGAGCTATTCAGTCCCTCTAGAACCAAAGCCAGAACTGTGTCCTCAGGATCAGATGATGTGGTTCTGGTGGCATCTTCAAGTCACAACCTTCAGTGTGCACTGTCCACAGCTGGGATGAGTCAGGTTCTCTAAGTTTGAGGTTCTTAACCTGAAAATGGTGTAATGTTTCCTCCAGGCCGGGGCGAGTCTCTGCCATAAATGAACTGCTGTTTCTGAGTGAGGGTATGATTGAGCATGAGGTGGTGGACTCATAAACATGATTCAGATCTTTAATTAATAATCCTGGCTTTCTGAGTGACTCATCTCTGCAATGATCTGTGGTTCATGGAGTCCAGTACTGCAGGTCTACAGACAGTTTGTTCAGACTGATGAGCATCAACAATGTTCATCTGGACAGTTTCCTTTTTGCTGAGAAGTTTCGTCCTTCGCCCAAAGGACTTCTTCGATCAGAGGAACCACCAAACAAACTGATTCCCACTAACAGAATACTCCATAATGTAAAAAAAACAACAACAGTTTGCTGGCTTTAAGATGGCCTCCGAGGTCCACCCTCTCCCCCATCAACTCCTCTGTGACAGTCATGCCAAAGTGATTCTAAACACTAAAGTTTGGTTTCAGTAATCCTCTGATGTTTTATGAGCTACAGGTGTTGAAGCAAATCAAAAGCAGCTACTAACTCACACTGCTTATTACTGATGACAATTATTAAATCAGTACTGTATCAATCAATAACATTT
>JBBPBX010028319.1:0-13867 GCA_038048925.1 Garcialebias charrua
ATCCATCCATCCATCCATCCATCCATCTTCTTCCGCTTATCCGGGGTCGGGTCGCGGGGGTAGCAGCCTAAGTAGGGAGGCCCAGACTTCCCTCTCCCCAGCCACTTGGAGCAGCTCCTCCGGGGGAATCCCAAGGCGTTCCCAGGCCAGCCGAGAAACATAGTCCCTCCAGCGCGTCCTGGGTCTTCCTCTGGGTCTCCTCCCGGTGGGACATGCCCGGAACACCTCACCAGGGAGGCGTCCAGGAGGCATCCTAACCAGATGCCCGAGCCACCTCAACTGGCTCCTCTCGATGTGGAGAAGCAGCGGCTCTACTCCGAGTCCCTCCCGGATGACCGAGCTTCTCACCCTATCTCTAAGGGAGAGTCCAGCCACCCTGCGGAGAAAACTCATTTCAGCTGCTTGTATCTGAAAAGTTTGGATCCCCCCAAAAGCATATTTTTGGAAAACAGGTTCTATAGTGAAATATCTTGCCAGGCTACGCTCGCATTTTCTTTTGGACAGACAAAACTATACAGAATTCTTCAAAACGATGATGTCATAGCCCCACCTCTAATCTAACCTACAACCCAAGGTAGAGTTTGCATTCGGGCACAAACAATCTGATCTGATCCGGCCCCAGCCATCAGTCATAATTTCTGAGCCCCACCCACGTCTGCTTTGGGATACACCTGTTGGGGTCATCGGCCGCATGTGTCCGCTGAGTGCAGCGGCATAATGAATGTCCATTTTGGGTGATGGATCGCTTCCTGAAAGCAGAGAAGAAACCCAAACAGGACTCCAGTCAGCCATCAGGTGAACAGGAGGAACCCAGACCCAGACCAGTGGTCATTCCGTATGTTGCAGGAGTTTCAGAGAAGCTGAGACGTTTCTTTTCTAAACACAACGCCCCAGTGGCTTTTAAACCCCAAAATACATTACAGCAAAGACTGGTTCATCCCAAAGATCCAGTCCCCCGGCACAAACAGAGTAATATTGTGTATGCTGTTCAGTGTCAGGAGGGCTGTGATCAGTCTTATATCAGGGAAACTAAACAGCCACTGGCCAAAAGGATGGCCCAGCACAGAAGATCAACATCATCAGGTCAGGACTCTGCGGTCTACACTCATCTCCAGGTCAGAGGTCACTCTTTCAGGGATGAAGATGTTCACATCCTTGATAGAGAGGAACAATGGTTTGAGAGAGGAGTAAAGGAGGCCATCTTTGTGAAAAGAAACTGTCCATCATTAAACAGAGGTGGAGGCCTCCGGGTTCAACTGTCCCCCTCTTACAATGCTGTTATTGCTAGTATCACTCAGCCCTCTGTGAATAGCAAACAACCATCAGGGTGCTAATGATCCATTGTTAGGCTGATGGTCCTCCTTGATCAAGTGAGCAGCTGGTTTTGGCTGTCATCAGCCAACTGGTTGATCCACTGTGAGAGGGTGCTATTTATAAGACTGAGCTGAATACGGCATCTCAGACTGAGGAAGCCTTTCAGAGGAAAGACGAAGCATTTCTACTTTTTAGTTGTTGTTGTTTTGTTTGTTTTGTTTTTTGAATGTCCAGATGACCAGACCTAACTTTTTTAGATTTTTCTACCTGGATTATTATTGAGCATGAATCAGGATAATTGTCAGAGTCAGAGAGTCTTTATTGTCATTTGCACCGCATGTGGTACATGTGATGAAAACGAGATTATGTACACGGGGTCCCAGTTACATCCAACAACAAATGCAAGAGAAAAACAGTAATAACATCTAGAATTAACTAAGAAAAACATCAACTAGTAATACACTAAGCCTAATATAGTGGGAATAAACAGCAGCACGAACATGAGTTTGTATGAGCAGATGGTCACAGATGAACACAGATGAACACAGCAACAAGAAAACAGATCAGCATCAGCACAATGTGATATTTTGCAGTGTTTATTTTTTATTTTATTTTTATTTATTCATGAGTCTAACAGCCTCAGGGTAGAAGCTGTTCCTCAGTCTAGTGGTTCTACACTTGATGCTCCTCAACCTCCGTCCTGAGGGGAGTGGGGCAAAGAGTGAGTGTGCTGGATGAGTGAGGTCTTTCATGATGCAGGTGGCTCTTTTCCTGCATCTGGAGGTGTAAATGTCTGTGATGGTGGGGAGACTGACTCCAACAGACTTCTGTGCAGCCTTCACCACTCTCTGTAGAGCTTTCCTCTCTTCAACTGTGCAGCCTCCATGCCACACGTTGATGCTGGAGCACAGGACGCTCTCCACTGCACACCTGTAGAACGAGGTGAGAACTGGGCTGCTCAGACCAGCACGTCTCAGCCGTCTGAGGAAGTAGAGTCTCTGATGACCTTTCTTGATCAGGCTGGTGGTGTTGTTGCTCCAGCTGAGGTTATCATTCATGTGTACACCCAAGTATTTGTAGCTGGAGACCACTTCCACTGCAGACCCACCTATTTTCAGTGGGGCGTGGGTGTGTTTGTTCCTTCTGAAGTCCACAATCATCTCCTTTGTCTTCTTCACATTCATGTGAAGATTATTCTCTTTGCACCAGCTCTCCAGATGTTCCACCTCCTGTCTGTAGCTGGACTCATCATTGTTTGTGATGCATCCCACCACCGCTGTATCATCTGCAAACTTAACAATATGACAGCCTGGAAGTGTGGCTGTACAATCATATGTGAGCAGAGTGAACAGAAGGGGGCTCAGCACACATCCTTGAGGAGAGCCAGTGCTGAGGGTTATGGTGGAGGAGGAGAAGTTGTGGATCTTCACGGACTGTGGTCTGTCTGTTAAGAAGTCTAGTACCCAGTTACAAATAGAGGGGCTTAGTCCAAGTGTAGATAGTTTGTCTATCAGAGTTTGGGGGATCATGGTGTTGAAGGCAGATGTGAAGTCCACAAAGAGCAGACGCACGTATGAGTCCTTCTGATCCAGGTGGGTGAGAGCAGTGTGGACCACGGAAGAAATGGCGTCCTCTGTTGATCGGTTCTCACGGTATGCGTATTGATGAGGGTCCTCGTTGATGTTGACGGTTGCCTTGATGTGGGACATGACCAGTTTCTCAAAACATTTAGCGACTATCGGGGTGAGGGCCACTGGTCTATAGTCATTCAGACCAGTCACTGTGGAGCTCTTTGGGACTGGGATGATGGTCGCGGTCTTCAGGCAGGTGGGAACTGACTCCAGTGCAAGTGAGGTGGTGAAGATGTCAGCCAGCACCTCACAGAGCTGGTCCGCACATTCCTTCAGAACTTTCCCTGGGATGTTGTCTGGTCCGGTTGCTTTATGAGGATTAATCTTTCTGAGACTGCCTCTCACTTCTGCTGCGGTCACTCTGAGATGCTCTTCATCTGGTGATGAGGTGAGTCTGGTGCTAGCTGGTCTGTTTGGATCATCAAAACGTGCATAAAACTTATTGAGGGCATCAGGCAGAGATGGGTCCCTGGGGCATTGTTTGTTCTTGCCTTTGTAATCTGTTATGCATTTAATACCCTTCCACATGCTCCGTGGGTCTTGTGAGGTGAACTGTCCCTCGATCCTCTGTGCATACGTGGCCTTGGCCTTCTTAATGCCATCCTTCAGTTCATTCCTGCTCTTTCTCAGCTCCTCTTTATCTCCTGACTTGAATGCAGTGTCCCTGGCTGCTAGCAAGGCGTGAACTTCTTTATTTAACCAGGGTTTCCGGTTCGGGTAGGATTTAACATATTTTTTTATGGATACATTTTCAGAGCATGTACTGATGTAGCCCAGGACTGAGGAAGCATAGAGTTCCATATCCACTGAACTTCCTTCAGTAGCTGCTTCTCTGAAAACAGACCAGTTTGTCTTCTCAAAACAGTCTCTCAACATGGGGGAACTATCTTGACTCCAGATTCTTATCTCTCTTTGTTCCGGCTTGGAGCGCCTGAGTGGGGGGAGTTGTCTTGGTGCCAGGATCAGAGAGTCGTGATCGGAAGCTCCGAGCGCTGGGCGTGTCTTCGCCGTGTACGCCCCCTTTACATTTGTGTAGACTTGGTCCAGCGTTTTATCACCTCTCGTTGCTGTGAAGACGTTCTTATTGAAGGCTGGGAGGGAGATTTGAAGATCTACGTGATTGACGTCTCCGCAAACAATGAAGAGCCCCTCAGGATATTTACACTGCAGCGAGGTGAGTAAGTCATGAATTTCTCCCTGGGCGTCATTAGCATTAGCATCGGGTGCTATGTAAATAGCTGTTATTAAAATCACAGCATGGTCGCGAGGAAGGTAATGCGGCCTACATCTTACTGTGATCAACTCGACGGCAGCTGAACAAAGCCTTTTAATCACGGAACAGTTCGTGCACCAGTCTTTGTGCACGTAAATACAAACACCGCCGCCTCGTGTTTTCCCCGTAGTCTCGGTGCACCGGTCCGTTCTGAAAAAGAGTCTATTATCCAACTCGTAAACAGAGTCTGGTGTATCCTCAGAGATCCACGTTTCCGTGAGGCAGAGCACGGAGCACCTTCTCATCTCCTCCGACGTGGTCACTCTCAAACGAAGTAGATCCATTTTGTTGTCCAGCGAGCGGACGTTAGACAGAAAAAGAGCCGGCATCGGGGGTCTACCGGTTTTAGCGTCTGCCCGCAGTCTCGTCATAATTCCTGCTCGGCAACCCCTCTTCTTTCCTCGTGAGCAACGCTTCCTTTTCTTTCCCCTGGAGCGCGTCTGCTTCCAGAAAGATGTCCTTAACAGCTCCAATCTTCCGAGCTCTGATTTGAGTTCGTTGCTGATTTCAGCTGTGCCCTGTGGTAAATCCGCTCCGATTCTTAACAGTTCAGTTCGGCTATAATTCACCCGCAAAAAACGCGCAGAGTCAGGTACAAAAACACTATTAAAATTACTATAAACTAGGGATGAACCGGGAGCTCGTGAAGCTGCGGCTGCTCTGAGCGCGGCCATCTTGCCATGTGACAATTGTCACATATTGTTTAATGTTATAACGTGAAATTTAACAGTCAATAGGATTTTTAGGGACTGCAGATGGAAATTAGTTAGAAAGCTATAATCTGGTACAGTGCATTTTTACTACATCTTCACTGTACATTGTCCCTGACAGATAAACAAACAAAAGTAAAAAAAATTATAATAATTACCGTATGTGGGGTGAAATTGCAGCTTTACATTCAGCCCTCCTCCTTTATCTGTGTTTGGGACTGGCAAAGTAACCTTAAAGGTGACACTTTGGAAGAAAATTTGCTAGGGGGTTCTAAAAACTTACTAAATATAACAATAAAGTTGCCAAGTTGGCAACACTGGCTTCAAGCACATGTGTTTCCAAGAATGTTTTCAGAAATGACAAATAAAAAATTGTTAAGTATGGATGAGGCCTCATTGAGGAGGGTTTGAAAAGGGTTCCAGCAACAATTCTGACTAACTTAGAGGAAATGTGTGCAGATTCTTAAAAATTGTAACAAAAAAAAAAAAAGTGCAATGTGAGAGCAAGGACCTGCAACTCTTGCAAAGAAATTTAAGAACCATCGCAAATGTTTTAAAACATTTTAGAAACTCCCGCGCAATTTCCATTAGCAATTTATCACCATTAGGGGCTTTAGCCCCACATAGAAAAGCTGTTAGCTTGTTAACTCAGTCAGTCACAAGTAATCTGGTTCTCAAAACTGAGGTTGATCAAAGAGCTGTCTACAAGGCCTGTCGCAATAAACAGTAACTCAACTAATTATGTGATAAATGAAAATGATCAACCTCATTTTCATTTATTGGCTTTATCGTTTCTTTCTTTCTCTCTGAAGACACTGGATGACAAAAAGCTCAACTCCAGTGCTCTTCACTGACCCCTCCCTTTCTCTTTAGAATCCATTTTAAAATAAGAAAGTTAATTCTCAATAAACAGCCATTTTAAAATAGTTTATTTGGATTGTTAAATGCAGATAAGCTGAGAAGCTAAGGTACGAGCTAAGCTAATAGGCTGACCTCGGGAAAAAACCTCCGTCTTGTCAAAGCCGAGCTAAGCTAATAGGCTGACCTCGGGAAAAAACCTCTGTCTTGTCAAATCTCCAAAATTCATAGTTGAAACCCATGCCTTCATGTAAAAAATTTTCTCTGCAAAAAGAAGCTGAGAACTTGTTTACTGTTTTTTTTTTAATTAAAAGCTTTGTGTGACAAATGCTATGCTAAAGAGTTCAAACCACACCGAGCATCCGCCATTTTGAGAACCCAAGAGTGACAGCCCCTGTCACGTCAAGGGGCCTCCCTCCCATTTTTCTCTCTCCCTCACTATCCATCCTTCGGTTCAAACAGTCTTATACTGCCATCCAGTGGTCGAAAAAAGGTAAAACATGCAAAACAAATTAACAAACGTTTCTTCTTAAATTTGACAGTAATTTTTAATTATTGTCAAATTTCAAACAATATTATTGTTTATTGCAATCATTTCTGAGACAATTAATCACCCAGCAAGATTTGTTATCGTGACAGGTCTACTGTCTACAACCAGTACAATATTCATAACTGCTCATAACCTTTCCACAGAAACCTACTTTAAACCATCTTAAGTATTGCTTTAAATCGTAACGTTAAGTCGTAAAACTCACAGTCACTTTGACATCTAGGTTGTTGGAGCTACCAGTCTGACAGTGACAGGGCTCTTGTGCAGGCTGTTAGTGTTCAAGTACGTGGAACGATATTGCAAAAGCTGGGTAAGTTAAAATTTACTACATGAAAATGTTGCTTTTGTTCTTGTTTTTAACATAATTATTTTGTTTCAGGCCTGTGGCTTCAGGCAGCAGAGCTGATTTGGGCTTCTCTGGTCGGCTTTTACTCACTTCTTCAACCTGATAAAAAGGTATTTCAGAGCAAAATGAACACAGTCATCACAGCTGTTATCTTGTGAATAATTCAAGGGATAGTCATCTTTGAGGTGAGTACCTTATCAGTTGTGAGCTCAGTCTAGAGAAAAGCTGTTTAGACTAGGCTAAAGGCTAGCCACACAAGGGCTTGTTTTTGTTCATTTTTTTAAGACTCAAAAAAAAGAATGCTGCATTAGCTGATCATACACCTCTACCCTTTTGCAATAAACTATGTAGTTTGTTACCGTTTTCTCAACCAAACAACCTCCACCTTACCATACCACACCATTCCATTTTATTTATAGAGCACTTAAAACAGTGACAAGGCCAACCAAAGTGCTGTACAAACAAACAACAGGCAACACATAGGCAACATACAAAATGAAGTAAAAAAAAGAATATAGACATAAAATCATTGCAGATAATAAATATAACACCAAACACAGATCATCTGGTGTTGAAGGCAACAGAGTAGTAGTGGGTCTTTAAATGGGATTTGAAAACAGATGGAGGGGGCCTGTCTGACGAGCAGAAGTAACTCGTTCCAGTCTTGGGCCTGCTACAGAGAAGGCCCTGTCACCTCTGCATTTAAGACGAGTTCCTGGTACTGTGAGAAGTAACTGGTCTGCTGACCTCAGAGAACGTGGTGGGACAAACGGATGTAGCAAATCAGAGAGATAGGGGGGCGAGACTTTTCAGCGATTTGTAGATGTACAAGAGAATTTTGAACTGGATTCGGAGATGAACCGGTAGCCAGTGCAGGGAGGCCAAGACTGGTGTAATGCTCTCTTTTGCCTGTACTTGTTAAAAAATTGGGCTGCTTCGTTCTGGACCAGTTGTAATCGTGCAATGGACGTCTGACTGATACCAAACAGGAGTGAATTGCAGTAATCAAGCCTAGATGTAATAAATGCGTGTATTACTGTCTCCAGGTTGTTTTTGGATAATATGGGCTTCAGCTTAGACAGTCGCCTCAGCTGGAAAAAACAGGATTTAACGATCATGTTTACATGACTGTTGAGTTTCATGGAAGGATCCATTATCACTCCCAGATTTGTGACTCTTTGTTTTTCAGACAGGGCTAGAGCAGAAAGGTCGATGCAGTGGTTCGTGATTGTGTCGTTGGGAGGGAACAACATGGCTTCAGACTTCTTTTCATTGAAACTTAAGAAATTTAAAGCCATCCAGTCCCTGATGTCAGCCAGGCAGTCGAGCAGAGGTTGAATAGAGCATGTACCATTGTGTCTTAGGGGGAAGTAAATTTGACAGTCATCGGCATAGAAGTGGAAAGGTATGTTGTGTTTCCGGAAAATAGCACCAAGTGGCAGCAGGTATAAGGAGAATAGGAGAGGACCCAGGATAGACCCCTGCGGAACCCCCATTTAAGTGCTGCCGTTGCAGAACTAAAATTGTTGATGGAAACACAAAAGGATCTGTCAGTGAGTAGGATCTGAACCAATTGAGGGCTGACCCTGTGATGCCCACCCACTGCTCCAACCTAGCAATGAGGATCTCATGGTCAATGGTGTTGAAAGTGGATGTAAGGTCCAATAGGACAAGCAGCACAGAGTCACCAGTGTCTGTGGATAAGAAGGTGTCATTAAAAACCTTCAGTAGGGCAGTTTCAGTGCTGTGGAGAGGTTTAAAGCCAGATTGGAATAACTCAAGGATAGCATGATCCTCCAGGAAGCACTTCAACTGGGACTGGACTATTTTCTCCAGAAGATTAGAAACAAATGAGAGTATGGAGACAAGCCTGAAGTTTGATACAATTTTTTCATTCATTCAGCCTTTATTTAGACAGATAAGTCACATTGAGCCTCGAAGACTCATTTACAACTAAGATCTGCTTAGACAGACAAAAAGTAATGAAATTAGACACATTAGGAAATGGAGGCGAAAAATTCCTATTAAAATCTTTCTTCTTGCCTGAGAAAAAAAATTATAATATTAAAAAGCACCTCGCACAAATAAGCACATAGTGACGTAGACATTCTGCAGAGTGAGGGGAGACACCGAGAACGATGAGCAATGTTCATAGAAGCTCTCGAGGGCACTGTAAGAGTTCTGATAAGGATGGAATAATCAGCCAGCTCCCTCCGATGAGATCCGTAAACATCCTCGAGGTATGTCGGGGAATGGCCAAGGTCAACGCTAATGAGAATCCAAGAGTCCTGAAATGATGACAGAATGTTTATTCAGCTGGTTCACTCTGGTTGATGGTGGAGTTCCCCGATGGGCGGGGTTGAGCGTCAGATTACATGTCCTCCAGGCGTATTCAGATAAGGTGGCCTTCAAAGTCAGCCGGGGAGCCAGATTCAGATAAACACACAGTTGTTTTGGGTACAGGCAGAACATAATGACATCTACCTTGAGTCTGTGTTGGTCCAAAAACAGTTCAGAAATGTCCAAATCATGTGGCCACACCGATGGAACGTACCTGAGTAAAAATCCCAGAGATCTGATCTATTCTGCCCAAAGCAACTGAGTCTGGGTTCAAAGGCAAGAACCAAGCTATCACAAAGGCAAGCAGCTTGATCGGGTCCCGATTTGCTGCAGACGACTTCCTTGATTGTAGATAAAACCAGCAACCAGCTGAATTCAAAAAGCAGGAACCAGTTATCGTAAATCCAATTAAAATGCGTCCTTAAAATCCACAGATGACAGCAAAGATAGACACGTCATCAAGACTTCAAGTCGATGAGTTATCCAGCTGTGTGCCTGCCAACATGGGAAGTCAGCTCGCCTAAATCCTGTCTTCTCTCTGAAGAAATTTTATCAAATTGTGTTGAGGGACCAACTGGCCAAATAAGTCCATCGTTTTTTTGTTCGGAAGATATGTAAGAGAGGCTCAGAAGCAGTTTCACAGACAGAGCAGCAAACCAAAGCGGCATGGGAGGGGGAGTCCGTCCTCGGCAGAAGCAAGTGGTGAATGAGGGGTCAAGATTTGTTTTTTTTAGGAGAGGTTGAACAGCAGCAAGTTTTAATGTTTTTGGCACCACACCAGTGGATAAACTGCTATTCACAATAGCAAGAATGGAAGGACCTACAGTAGGAAAAACCTTCTTTAGTAGCCGAGGGGGGACCACATCAAAGGGGGAACCAGATGGTTTCAGGTTGCACATGACCTGCTCTAGAGAAGACAGAGAGATTGGTGCAAAATGGTCAAATACAGCAACAGGTCGAGGTGAGATGGATGGATCATGAGTTGGAGGAGAAATGAGCCCGGGTGGTCATAATTTTTTCTAAAAAGAAATGTTGGAAGTTCTCGTATAGCTCAGTCGAGGCTTTCAGAGGTGATGGTTCAGTGAGGTGGAGAACAGAGTTTAGGGTGAACAGAACTAATGGATTGTGAGAGTTTGAGGCAATAATATCAGAGAAGTTTTGGGATTTAGCAGTTTTTACTGCTTTCTGATAACGGCGCCAACTCTCTTTTAATATTTGAAAAGAGACCTGCAACCTGTCTTTTCTCCATTTGCGCTCCGCCCTCCTGCACTGCTGCCTAACGCCCTTGGTGACGTCATTCAGCCATGGTTCTGCTCTGAGTTTTGATTTTCTAGTTTTAACAGGAGCAACATGATCCAGAGCCTTCAAACAGACAGAGTTGAACTAGGATGTCAGCCCCTCAGTGGCGGAGAGAAATACCGAGGGTTGAATTATCAATTCAGAGTTGTAAACATCTGTTAAACGTGTGGTAGTGAAATGGTTATTGGCCTGGCTGCTACGTGCAGGAATGCACAGCTTAGGAGTTAGATGGGGTCGGGTAAACTCAAACTGGAATGGCATGTGGTCTGAAAACACATTGTCACAGATTTCAAGATTACTAACAGTCACATCATGAGTTAAAACAAGGTCCAGTTTATGTCCGCGCTTTTGGGTAGGACCGTTTACATGTTGATTTAGATTAAATGAGTCCAATAAATATAAAAAGTTCTTAACCATGGGCTTCTCATGACAGCACACATGCAAATCAAAATCACCAATAATGACTACATGATCATATTTTGGTGCGATTTCAGCCAAGAAATCAGAAAATTCATTGATGAAATCCTTAGACTGAGGTGGGCGGTAGACAAGAGCACATAAAGTCGCAGGCGAATGGCCAAGTTCAAAGGCAGTCAGCTCAAAACTGGAGAAGGAAACCAGTATGGGCAATTGTTTACCGTCAAAAGATGATTTGAATATTGTTAATAATCCACCACCACAACGACCTAATGGCCATGGGTCGTTAAAATAAAGACAGTTCGGTGATAATAATTCTGTCAAGGCGCTGGACTCACCCGGCGACATCCAAGTCTCTGTGATGAAGAAAAAGTCCAAATTGTGCTCTTGAAAGTAATCCCTGAGGATGAAAGTTTTGTTGGTGACAGATCTTGCGTTGACCACACACATCCTGATATTATTAGAAGTGGACCCAGCAGCGGTGGAGTGAGCGCGCGCCAGCAGCCGCAGATTTTCAATAACAACTCCTCCAGGCCCAGCAGTGAGCTGCACTGGCCGCTAGCTCCCATTGTTTACCTGCTCCGGACACGCGGGAAGCTGGCAATGGAAATCATGGCCATCAGCTAGACAGGAAGATGCAACATGCAGGGCTTTGAGCTTCACCAGCCGACCAGCTCATTTTTCCCATTGTCTGGAGCGATATCTCCGGGCAGGCAGGTGAGGGGCGCAGCGGAGGTAAACAGGCAGGTCTACCAGCAGCGGGGGAAGGGGGGGTTCCAGAGGTACGCTCATAATGATCCAAATAAGCGACATCAGCGGCAGAAAAACACAGATCCAGGAGCTGCTGTCGATCATACACCAGTAGCACGTTTATGTCCCCGATGAAAAACGAACAAAACACAAAAAATCCGAACACCGTCAGCAGAGGTGGATTGCAAGCCATGTACACGGGCGCCATCTTACCAGAAGCACGCATGTGTATTTGTGCTACATGTGCATAACATGGATGTTTGGTTGGGAAAACTGTGATAAACTAAACTAGTGTCATGCAAAAGTGTAGAGGTTTAAAGACCGTGTAAAGTGAAATTAAATTTGTGTTTTTATTTTGTCACATGGCATAAATATGTGTTATTAATCACCCATATAAATCTGACTGATTAAAAACATTGATTTCCTTATAAAATTAAGTCTCAAAAATCATGAAAAAACATGATTTTGCCTTGCTCTAGAACGCTGGGGGCGTGTCGCACGTGGGCGTGATTTCAGCGCAGTACTGCGCCATGTCCAGCCCCCTTCAGAGCTGAGCTGTGTGGGGAGGCATACGGGGGAAGCAGAGATCCACCTGCTCTGTTTTTATCTGAGTTCTGGCTTCCAGCAGCTCCTTTTTCCAAGAGTTACGCTGTTTTTAGTGCACTAACAACTCTGGTTATGTTTTTAAAGTTGAGGACACATAACTCCGCTGTTATAATCAGCGCTATTTTAGAAGATGAGCGGACTCGCGGTCCGAACCGGTCACATCGCATGCGGGGTCTGATCGCCACACACACACACACACGCGCGCGCGCGCGACCCGGTCACATGCATGCGGGGTCTGATCGCCACACACACGCGCGCGCGCGGGGGGGGGGCGGAGGTGCGCGGAGGTGCAGGTGGCATGTGGTCGCTCCAGCAGCACGCCAGTACTGGAGGGAGACGGTCGGTAGCGAGTGAACGGCTCCACCGAAGAACGCATTTATAACGGCTGGAGCTGCAGGGGGTGGGGCTTGTGACCGCGTGACGAAACGCGGTCACATTTAAACCACGCCTAAAAAATCCTGAAAGAGAAATGTGTTTATACACAGTTTGATCTATAACTCCAAAATTAATTGAGCTACAATTTTGAGACTTTTTACTCATTTACAAGATTACAATTACGACATTTATAATGTTTATTGAAGAAAATGTTGAAATTCACTTTACACGGTCTTTAATATTTGCAATTGCACCATTTTTTTCACATTGCTGTTGTACATTTTAAGATATTTTGCTTTGTAAACTTGAAAAATGATGTAAAACAGCTAACCATTAGGCTAGCCTGGATGAAAACCTGCTATTTTTCTCTAAACTTCTTGAACTATGACTGATACCATGGCTGATAAGTTACTAATGATTGATAACTACTGGACAGAACATGACTTCAAAAGTGACCAAACTGTTGCTTTAAATTTGGACACTTGTTTACAGACTAATAAACCTTTGTTTCACTTTGTGTTTGTGTCTTTTTATAGGGAATTGGAACCTCACTGTGTTTACTGGCCAATATATTAGTGTCTATGAATGATGAAGACTTTCATCGTTTTAGAACCAATCCAGATTTTGATTTTGTAAGTTACATACAGTATTTCTGCCCACTTTCCTGGTGCACAAAGGGGGATTTGGAAACAAATACCCTTCAACCCAGGGGTTGATGGCTCCGTGTGAGGGAAACGGACCACTACCTCCATTGACATAGCTTCTTAGCTAACGTGACTGTATTGTGCACAGCTAGCTTAGTGATATGTCAATGGAGGTAACGCTCCGTTTCCCTCATGCTGAGCCATCAACTCCTGGGTCGAAGGGTATTTGAAGTATTTGAAAGGGAGACACTTCTGTGTTGTGCTCTGTTTGTACCCACAGTTTTCGAGCTGGGATGTGGGGGAGCGTCGTAGGCAGGGCGCTCGGTTCTGTTGACAGGGCGGGGCGCAATCCTTGTATAATGGTAGGGGAAACACTGATATGTGTATATATATATGTATATATATATATGTATATATATATATGTATATATATATGTGTATATATAATAATAATAATAATAATAATTGTCTAATCTTGTCATCTGCGTATGTTTCCCATACACAGACGAAATTCGTCTCTGCATTTAACCCAACCACCTACCAGGCGGTGCAGTGAGCAGCCATAGAAGGCGCTCGGGGAGCTGGAGAAATAGGTGTGCACTCATAGACACCCCAAGATGTGTAGTGGCCGGGACGCGAACCCGCGTCCTTCGGGTCCCAAGTCAAACGCCCTAACCACTACACCATCTTATATATATATATATATATATATATATACATATATATATATATATATATATATATATATGTATAT
>JBBPBX010028319.1:17198-36654 GCA_038048925.1 Garcialebias charrua
TATATATATACATACAAAAACTATGCTTTTTTATTTTTATACTGCTTAGAAGTATAGTTTCCTCAAATGACTGGGGTGGTCCGAGGTTAATCTATGGTGACCAAGGCCACCCCTGGCCACCCCCTTGCTCCACCATTGAACCTGGTGGTGGATAAAATTGCTCCCTCCGCTCTCCAGGATCTGTCACTCTTTGCTGCCTCAAACAAACAAAAACAAACAAAAAATAATAATAATATGTACCTCTGTTCTTGTACACAATGTAATTGTAACTGTAACTACCATTTAAATAGTTTGCACGGAAACTTTATTGTTGGATTTAAACAGCTTCTGTTCTTTTACATCTGTCCTGGGTTTGAGGAATAATCTTTGTGTGTTTGTTTTTCAGCAATCTTTACTTGGGAACAGCAGTGATCGTATTCTTTCTGCCGCCCATGCAGCCAAGATGTCTGTGATGTACAGCCAGTACACGCCACTGTATGTGCTGACCAACGTGGTACGTTGTTCCAGTTCTGGCATCACTCACTGTGGAATCAACATGAGAAACTGTTAAACACTCAAAAACAAAACACCTTGAATAAACAACCTAAAAAAGAATCAAAAATAGACATACTGTCGGTTTTACAGATATTGTGCTTAAATTTGATGTAGTCATAGCTGATTGTCATTTGCTGGTTAAACAGATATATTTGTTCATTCAGTAAGTAATTAGTTTAAGTAACTTTTTCGCCTAAACCATGTTACACTGAAACAATACAATAGCTCGATGTGGAAAGTGATCAATATAATTTTGTGAAAATGTGTTAAATGTCATTGTTTATCTTTATTTAGCAAGTTATATTTATTGGTTTGGATTTATATACAACCAACAAAAATACTTTTTTTAACTAACTTATTAAAAAAGTCATTTTATGGACACAAGTAATTAATATTTAGGTTAATCAAACTTGTATTTCAACAGGAAACAAGTGGCTAAAATGAATTATCAAGCCCTAATTTATAAAAAAATGTGTAGTTTTATAACAGAGACAAACATCAATACTGCATTTAGTTGGCATTTTCTAAATTATTTAAATCACAGAGGAGGAAAGCATGGCGTGTGTGAAGAGGTCATTCACTGCTGCTGCGTCACACCATCAGCTGGAAAGTCTCCCTCTGTAAACGGCACACTGATGTGGTTTGTCTGCAGCACATGCGAGGTTCTGCAGGCTTCATCTGAATGTCTCAATTCTTTTGGATGATGAAGCTGTCCCATTGACGGGTTTTGCTTCAGGGCATGCAGTGCAGAGCTTTCAACCAGATTTAACTGAATTCGCAGAGAAAATCTTAATTTTCTGCTGTTTGTAAAATGAAGGCCTAGCATGAAGGAATGCACGTCGCCCACTGCCTTTAATACCAGAGTTTTAGACAAAAGTCATGTGTTAAAAAAATGACAGAGTTACACCCAGTTTTATCAAATCTTAAAATACGTAATGCGCAGTCTCACACAATACTGTATTAAACAAGTCATAAGCTCTCAGAGTATGTGTTGTGGACAACTGTCAGCTACTGCCACATAATATTGTAACTAAATATCCATCAAATTCACTGAATTATAATCATTTTTTTGTGTGTTTTCAAGTTCAAGTTTCTTTATTGTCATTCACATCACGTGGTACATGAAGTGGAACAAAATTGTGTACACAGGGTCCCAGTTACACCCAAAAATAGCAAAAATATAAAGTATAAGCTCATTTTATTTCTATAAATATAAGCTCACAATATTTCTAAGCTCTGTTGGCTGTATTTTGAACATGTAATCATCCATCCATTATCTTTTACCCACTTCTTCCATTTTGGGTCACGGGGGTTCGCTGGTGCCCATGTTCAGCAATCACTGTGCGAGGGGCGGGGCACATCCTGGACAGGTCTCCAGTCCATCACAGGGCCACATAGAGACAAATGAGACAAACAACCATTCACTCTCTCACTCACATTTAGGGACAATTTATAGTTACCAATCAGTCTAACATGCATGTTTTTGGTGTGTGGGAGGAAACCGGAGTACCCGGAGGAAACCCACGCATGCACAGAGAGAACATGCAAACTCCACCCAGAAAAGCCCCCCGGTCTGGGATTTGAACCAGCAACCTTCTCGCTGAGAGGCAGCAGCTCTACCAGTTGTGCCACCGTGCTGCCCGCATCCTAATCAATTCAATTCAATTTATTGTATTTATATAGTACCAAGTCAAAACAGAAGTTGTCAGGACACTGAACAGAAACATTCACATTGTACTTGTAAAAACCAATTAGTAAAGTTTTCTATCTAAGGAAGCCAACAGATTGTGCTGACTCTTCACTTCATTGCAATCTCCCATTCTGAACAAGCACAAAGACAACAGTGGAAAGGAAAAACTCCTTTTAACAGGAATAAACCTTCAGCAGAACCAGGCTCAGGATGAGCGGCCATCTGCTTTGACTAGCTGGGTTTGAGAGGACATGAAAAAGAAATAGACAACTCAGAATGACAGAATAACACCTGAAACCCATCAAGTTACTCTTTTTGATGTGAAGGAGCAGCGGCTCTACTCCAAGCTACCTCTGGTTGACGGAGCTGCTCACTCTATCTCTAAGGCTGAGCCCAGCCACCCATTTCAGTCACGTATATTTGGGATCTTATTTTTTTGGTCATGATCCAAACCTCATGACAAAGTGAGGCCTAGAACAAAGACAGACCAGTAAATTGATAACTTTTTAACTCACTTCTTCACCTCGACTGATCGAAGAAACGCATTCATTACTGAGGACAAGGCCTCAATCTGTTGATCACCTCTCACACCATCCTACCATCACTCATGAACAAGATGCCCAGATACCGGTACATAAAACACAACCTCCTCTTTAAACTCATCGTCCTACAAAAACAAAAAGTCACAAATCTGGGAGTGATAATGGATCCTTCCATGAAACTCAACAGTCATGTAAACATGATCGTTAAATCCTGTTTTTTCCAGCTGAGGCGACTGTCTAAGCTGAAGCCCATATTATCCAAAAATAACCTGGAGACAGTAATTCACGCATTTATTACATCTAGGCTTGATTACTGCAATTCACTCCTGTTTGGTATCAGTCAGACCACCATTGCACGACTACAACTGGTCCAGAACGCAGCAGCCCAATTTTTAACCAGTACAGGCAAAAGAGAGCACATTACACCAGTCTTGGCCTCCCTGCACTGGCTACTGGTTCATCTTCGAATCCAGTTCAAAATTCTCCTGTATGTCTACAAATCACTGAACAGTCTCGCCCCAGCCTATCTCTCTGATTTGCTACACCCATATGTCCCACCACGTTCTCTGAGGTCAGCAGACCAGTTACTTCTCACAGTTCCAGGAACTCGTCTTAAGCGCAGAGGTGACAGGGCGTTCTCTATAGCAGGACCAAGACTTTGGAATGAGTTCTGCTCATCAGACAGGCCCCCTCCTTCTCGGTTTTCAAATCCCGTTTAAAGACTCACTACTATTCCGTTGCTTTCAACACCAGATTATCTGTGTTTGGTCGTTATATTTATTATCTGCAACGTTTTTACGTCTTTATTGTGTTTTTTTTACTTCATTTTGTATGTTGCCTATGTGTTGCCTGTTGTTTGTTTGTACAGCACTTTAGTTGGCCTTGTCACTGTTTCAAGTGCTCTATAAATAAAATGGCATGGTATGGTATCAAAATAAATGTTATTCTGGTTTATAATTTGGACTTGCTAGGGCAAAATTGTCAGCAATTTACGTGACTTATATGTTTGTTTGCTTTTTCTTTAGACAACTCAGGGGACCTGCCTGCTTTCATACAGTTTCTCTTTAGCATGCCCTCCTCCCCAAAGAGTGTCCTTCCTTCAACAGGCTAGAGAGGCCTTTGCCATCGGCCTTCTCACCAAAGCAGACAGCGATCTGGTCACAAGCCAGCAGGAACTGCACACTTTCCTCAAGGCAGCCTATTCTATCACCGTCACACACAAATGGCTCGGCACCCCTCAGGAGGTTGTGACCAAGGCTGCTCAAGCTTGTCAAAAAGCTTTAGCTAACCTCTACAATTACTCCTGTGCCATGACTCAGGACAAAGAAGACCTCTGTGCTGAGATCATGCGTCTGGTTGGACAAGTAAAGGTTCTGTTGGGTGTGGATCCATTCCCCAATTCAGAAAAGGGATCTTTCATTCCAGACAACTACAGAAATATCAAAGGCTCCTCTGTAAACTTTACCCTAGCAGCATTCTCAAAAATAATGCAAAGATTTCAAAAGTATCACGCGTCCCTGTGCAAGACCACTGCCAGAAGTTGTAGGGGGACAAAAGAGGAAACAGATGGGGCAAAGCTATGTTTAACAGCTTTGGGGACAACCATAGAGACACTCGACACAGATTGTAGAGCTGAAGTACATCAGCCTCAACAGAAAGGCTCAAATCCATCCAGTGGACATCCTTCTGACTTTGACATGTGTTCCACAATGGAAAGCTCAGACCAGCTCGGCTCTTCGTGGCAGAGACTGTCTATGAGTGGTTCAGGTTCTCCTCGGCCCCATGGAAACGGAGAAAACATGAGTAATCAGAGCTGTATTGCCACCGAATGTGATGACAGCAGATTAGCAGATAACATGAAAGGAAAACCGCATGGACAAGATTCTGGTGTCAGTTCCCTTGCTGGTCCAAGGTTTACTGTATCCTCCAGTTTTTCTTCCAAAGATTTGAATGAATTAAAACAGTTTGAAGTGGAACAAGCTGTAAACGAGACAGTGGACACTGAGGGGGACTGGGTGGCTGATGTTGGCGCACAGAATCAAGAAACTGAAGGAATTTGGGATTCTCTTTCCAAACTGAATCTCAAAACATCATCCAGCTCCCTCGGTGACAGTTTTGGTTCTCATTCGTCATGGGAAAAGATCTCAGCCGGTGTGAACTCTCCCACATGTGGAAAACCACAACCAAGTCATCTGTCAAGCCCTGGAATGGGCAGAATCAGCAAATCACCAAATTCAAATGAGAACTTCTCTATTATGGAAACAGTTGATTCTGATTTCACCACTGTCAAAAAGAAAAATCTGTGTAAAAGCAGTGCCTTATCCATGCCACAACCTCAGGAAAGCTGCAATATTTACTCAAACATGGAGACAGAATGTGATCCAGAACCTGTAAAGCCTGCAACCACCAGGTCTTCAGCAGTCCAAAACAAATGTTCTCTGTCTGTCCTGGATCAGTGTGAACTCACAGAGAGCTCCACTGACAATTCATTTGAGCTGTTGGAGGTGGATCAAAATGACCACCAGCTCAGTGAATCAACTTCTACAGAGAATGTACCTGAGAGGAGGAAACCTCTGTGCTACAGCTGCCTTAACCCCAACACAGCAGCAGCTGCTGGTTCTGTCAAACAGTTTTTGTTGTCCAAGCAGGACTACCAAGCTCTGATGGCAGGTGTTTGCCAAGAATGCCTGCTGACGAGGTTTTACAGCGATAAGACTCAGTTTGAACTCAACTGCAACAAAGCTGCCCATGGTAAGTTTTTCAGTGGCTAAAATTTATTTTTGTCAATAGTTCATCCATGAAGCTAATAATAGTAAGTGCTGATGATCCCCAGAGAATGAGCCCTGATGTTTGTTGTATGCAAATTCATCCTAGTCTGACAGATATAACTAAAAGTCTAGCATTTCTTCAACATGAACACTCACAAGGGTAAACCCATTATTGACTGTTTTCCAATTTGGCAGCAGGCAATTTCAATTCAATTCAGTTTATATCACCAAATCACAACAAAGTTGTCTCAGGGAACTTTATAGGAACATTCACATACATAGAAAATCTAATTACCGTACTTTCTGCCCTATAAGTCACACCGCCCTATAAGTCGCATCAGTCCAATTATGTCCAAAAAGTGGAAAAATCCATAAATATGTTGCTTCGCCCTATAAGTCGCATCTATTATGTGTCACCGCTGATGTTACGTGTCACCGCTGACAACCCGGAAATGTGGGCCGGTGTTTTGCCAAAAATGGATCGACTGCCAAATGGCAGCCACAGGAACGTGCAGGAAGGACTTTAACAAGATTAACACTTAAAAACAATTATTTTTTGCTGAAAATTATAGCAAAGATGTGTCTTAGCTGAACTTGTCCTTAATAAATGAACGTAATTGTGAAATCAGCTGGATTTAAAAATTAGTTTTGCTACGTGCAAAACGTGCACCTGCACGGGTGGGAACGCTGCATTTCTTTAAAATTTAGCAAGATAAACACCTAAAAAATATATTTGTTTGCTGACATTATAGCAAAAGTGTTTCTGAGCTGAACTTTTCCTTAACAAATGAATATAATGGTCAAATCAGCTGAATGTAAATAGTTTCGCTACGTCGGTTCAACAAAACGTGCACGCGCAGCGAACATACCTGCAATGCAGCGAACAGACCTGCAGTACAGCGAATAGACCTGCATCTCTTTAAAATTTAAAAAGATAAACACCTAAAAAATATATTTGTTTGCTGACATTATAGTAAAAGTGTGTGTCAGTGTAACTTTTCTTAATAAGTGCACTGTGACGGTTAAAACGTGGTAAAATGGCGCAAAAGAAATAAAGCGGCTTTAAAATTACTACACGCCCACCTGCCCATAATGATGACAGAAACACCTATTTATTTTACGTTTTTTATTCAAAACCATTGAACTCTTCGTCTTCTGTGTCGCTGGTGAAGAGTTCTGCCAGCGACTGAGGAAGGTGATTCAGCGCTGCTGCCTCCTCTTCCTGTCGGAGTCCTCATCCGCGTCAGCTCCAGCTGCTCCAGCTACGATCTTAGCCTTTCTGAACCCCGACTGGATGGTTTGTTTGGTGACAGAGGTCCACGCTTTATCGATCCCTTTATCGATCCACCTGACCTGTTGAAACGTGACGTGGCACATCCGTCCTGTAGCCGTGAAACTGTGGTCACCGCTCACCATCCACGCCTCTCAAAGGCGGCGCAGAGCTGATTTGAAGCTGCGGTTTACTGAAATGTCCTGCGGCTGAAGCACTTTTGTTAAACCTCCAGGGATGATGGCAGGAATGGAGTTGCACGCTTTTATTTTGTCCTTAAATTGCGGCGTGATGTGCGCGCGCATGCTGTCCATCACCAGCAGGGCTTTTTTGGTATAAAAAAAAAAACGTCTGGCCGCTTCGTGAAGCATTTCGTGAGCCACACACCCATCATCTCAGTGTCCATCTAGCTCTTCTCGTTTATCGCCACAAACACGCGCGGGGGAAACTCCTCTTTTGGCATTGTTTTTCTTTTAAAAATCACCATGGGCGGCAGCTTAGACCCATTGGCGCAGCATGCCAGCACCACAGTGAAGTGGGACTTCTCGTGGCCCGTGGTGAGGATTTTTACGCTTTTGTCGCCTTTCTGCACCGCACTCCGTCCCATCGGGATGTCGAAAGTCAGTGGTACCTCATCCATATTGATGATGTGGTCAGGCGAGACGCTGTGCTCCTGCTCCTGCCTGTCCACAAAGGTGCAGAAACTCACAACCTTTTCCTCAAAATCGGCCGGCAGCTTCTGGCACATTCTGGCACACTGGCACTGATGGACAGTTGGTGCCAGCGCATTAACCTGAAACACCACGACGGTCCCCTAGCAAACTCTGTGATGTCCAGCTCCTTGGTAACTGCCATGGCGTGCAGATGTAGCTGCATAGTGGACAGCCTTCTGCCAGACGCTCGCTCTTCCAATACCCACACCTTCACTCTTTCCTCGAGAGCTGTCCACCTGGCCTTGCACCCGCGGTTAGCCCTCTTCGGCTGCTTCATGGTTGTGAGGGAGACCTCCGCCTTCCTCCAGTCTCGGACGAGTTTCTCACTTACCCCGAACTTGCGATCAGCTGTACGGTTGCCGTGTTCAGCTGCAAATTTGATAACCTGCAGCTTGAAATCAGCAGCATAAGATTTTCTCTTAGGCGGCATGTTCTTTTTCTCTCTCAGTTCTGGTCGTCGTGTTGTCGTCTCTGATCTACTACTCAAACTCACGTATTTGGCGCGGGATGATGGGATTTTGGCGGCTCTGGAATACACAAATAATGGGTTACGCCTACAGGTACGCTGGTAGCCGTCAACAGCCTAGAGGGCCCTTTAGCGCCCATAGCGGCCGAAAGTGGTACTGCCTGCGCCCCTAGCGGCCGGAAGTGGTACTGTCTGCGTCCCTAGCGGCCAAAAGTGGTACTGCTCCATTTTTTTGCCAAAATGAATGGAAATGGTCATATCTCAGCCAAAAATTGGTCTAAAAATATGGGGGAAAAATCCCTAAATATGTTGCTTCGCCCTATAAGTCGCGAGGCATGCAAATTAGGCAAAAAGGTGCAACTTATAGGCTGGAAAATACGGTAGTAAAGTTCTCTATCTAAGAAAGCCAGCAGACATATTGAATCTTCATTTTGTTGCAGTCTCCCATCCTGAGCAAGCACAATGGCAACAGTGGAAAGGAAAAACCCTTTTAAAGGAAAAACCTTCAGCAGAACTAGGCTCAGGACAAGCGGCCATCTGCTTTGACCGACTGGATTTGAGAGGACAGAAAGAAGAGGCAAACAAACACAGAATGGCATATGGTCCAGATATAGGTGCAGGTGTACCTGAAAGACAAAAACACATGTTAAGGATAGAAAAATAATTACAAATACAAAACAGGTTGAGCAGAGTAAAGACAGTAGCATAGTGGAAAAATGTGGTCAGTTTGTCCTCCAGCAGTCTTAGCTATAGCAGCATAACTAAGGGACAGCTCAGGAAACCAAAGCCGACCCTAACTATAGGATTTAGCAAAAGAAAGTCTTAAAGGTCCACCGACATGATTTTTTACTATTCATAAAATTGCTCAAAATATATATATTTTATCATTTAAATATGTTCCTTTATGCAAACAAAATGATAAATCACTTTAATTTTGCTTTAAAAGTGATTTTGAACTTCAAGCCGTGTTTAATCATGGGAAATCTGATTACACCCGAACGCACCATCTGTGATGTCACACCGGGCAGAGCTCTGGGCTTGTCACAGTGCGCAGGTATGAGCAGCTCGACATGAAGGTAAGTCTGATACAGCATCAGACCTAAATTAGATCCTGTTGTTTCTTGTTCCATCACCCAAACTATTTTCTGCTTCCCAAAATGAAGACAAATAGCTCAAATCTTCACATAGATTGATAAATTTGTCGGGTTTTAAATTGTCCGCTATTAAAGAGACCAGAGCCCTCTGCCTCTCACTACGTCACAGATGGTGCGTTCGCGTGTAATCGGATTTCCCATGATTAAACACGGCTTGAAGTTCAAAATCACTTTTAAAGCAAAATTAAAGTGATTTATCATTTTGTTTGCAAAAACGAACATATTTAAATTATAAAAGATATATATTTTGAGCAATTTTATGAAAATTAAAAATCATGTCAGTGGGGCTTTAAGCCTAGTCTTAAAACTGGACAATGTGTCAGCTCATGGACAGAAATTGGAAGTTGATTCCACAAGAAGGGAGCCTGATAAGCTATCAGGCTAGAAGCAGAGCTTTCAGTTATCAGTGATAACTGAAAGCTCTGCTTCCCATTCTGTTTTTGGAAACTCTTTGAACTGCGAGTAAACTTGCAGTCTGAGAGCGAAGTGCTCTGTTAGGAAAATATGGAACTTGTTGAGAGATTTGTTGGTTAGAAGTAGACAACTCCATTGTCTGAGGCCATGAGAATGTCATTAGTGACTTTTTACTAGTGCTGTTGCTTTGCTATGATGAGCTCTAAAGGCTGAGTTAGACTCGCGCTTTGGTCCGCAGGCTGGAGCGCGCGCGCTGCGCATGCACTGTGCTGTGCGGCGAAATGCGTTTACAGTGTCGCCACTGTGTTTATAGTTGTCCCACGGCGGCGCATGGCAAAGTGCTGTTCTTTTACGGACCAGCAGGAGGCAGTACCCTCTAAAACCTGTGCATATGTTGCAAGAAAGGTGTAGAAGAAGAAATCTACCGTAGAAGAAGAACTGTTTGAAATCACACAACAAAAACAAATAGCTTTCCGCTCGCGTGCTGAACTGTTGTCTTTATTTGCGGTTTTAATGCATGGAGTCAGCGGAGGAGAAAGCGATCACGTGACTTTTGGCGAAAAAACAAAAGAAAAGTCCGACTCCAGATCAGGAATGAAGGAGAATTTAATACATTTTGTGTCACAAAACATTCCTCCATGCGTCGCGACTCCGTCTCCACGACCACAGCGGCGCAAACAGCTGCAGGCTCCGGCGTGAAGAGGGTGAAGGCTGTCGGTGTGGACCTGTCAATCAAATCGTAGCGCCCACCGCGCGCGCATAGGCTTGCGGAGTTTCAAAAATTCAGAGGTGCACGACACGCGCTAATCCCACGCGCGGGGCCAACGCGCAGGGGCGGGGACTGTGAAATTGCGTCACTTTTGGAGCGCGCACCCTCGCGCGCTGCGCGACGCGTCGAGTATGAATCTAGCTTAAACGTTGACGGAAACTCTTCAAACAGATTATTTATTTGTAGATGTTCACGCAACTGACCTTTAACTATTTTCTCTAGAATTTTTTAGATGAATGTTCAATTAGATATACGTAGGTCTATAATTGGCCTGAATTTCTGAATCAAGGTCAGACTTCTTAAGTAACCTCATTAAACAGTCTGGTTGGGATGGGATCTGGCAGACATGTGGATGGTTTGGATGAAGCTTTTTTTTTGTGACAGTTCAGAGAGTTCAACAGGACAAAAACAGTCCAAACAAAAATCAGGCTCTAGTGAAAATTTTAAAGTTGTCTCATTTGACAGGAGACCAGGGGTAGTAGAAGTAAAGATGGTTTGAATTTTCTCTCTAATTGAAATAATTTTATTTATAAAGAATCTCATGAAGTCATCACTGCTTATAGTTGTAGGGATACATGGTTCAACAGAAATGGGACTTTTAATTAGTCTAGCTACAGTACTGAACAGAAACCTAGTGTTATTTTTATTCTCATCAAAGATGAATAATATAAAGTTCTAGCTTTACGGAGAGCTTTCTTATATGTTAGCAGATTATCTTTCCAAGTTAAATAAAAATGTTCAATGTTAGTGGAGCACCATTTTCTCTCCTGGTTTCGAGATGCCTGCTTCAACTATTCTGACTCTGACTCAAAGTATGTAACTCAGAACAGAACCAAGAAGCCAGTTTCCACTAGCCTGGTTAAAACCAGACCCTTGTCCTTCACTTCGCTTTGTACTAGGGTCTGGGACTTCTCCCATAGAGAACGATTTCTCCGGTAGATTTTTGACCGGACCAATCAGAGAACAGAAGGCGGAGTTTTGTTAGTTTAGCCTGGCGAGGTCCAGGCTATTCAGATAAATAGCTCAGAAACCACTCGGTGGATATTTTTTCTGCTACCAGTGTGTAATTATATGGCTCTAATTTACTGACTGTTGGCCTGGATGAAACATTTGAGATAAAATTCGATTTAATTTATTTTCGTAGCGCACCCGAGGCTGTTTGGAAAATGTCAAACCGAAACAATTTAAATCCAGCAGATTTGACCATTTCGTGAATTGATTTAGGAACTGTTAAGCTCAGGAACACTTCTGATATAACGTCAGCTAAGAAATGTATTTTTTCTCAGCAAAGAAATAATAGTTTTTTACCTTGTTTTCTTGAAAATTCCTTCGTGGCGGCAGCCATTTTAACTGACGACGTCAGTCGACGTCGTTCAAAACTCCGCCTTCTGTTCTCTGATTGGTCCGGTCAAAAATCTACCGGAGAAATCGTTGTCTATGGGAGAAGTCCCAGACCCTAGTCTGAAGCGAAGTGAAGGACAAGGGTCTGGTTTTAACCAGGCTAAGTTTCCACTGATTGATTACTTTCTTTTTCAGCGGAGCAATTTTATCAAGGGAAGTTTGCAAAGTAGCTGTAAAATTATCAATTAGATGATCTAAGTCACTGTTTTCTGATGCATTATTCTGCAAGACAGAGGAAAACATTGATGGAAGAGATTGTTTACATTTGGTTACAACATTTTCTCATAAGCACCTGCTAAGATTATGACACTGTGGATCATAACATCCTGCGTCATAAGCTCTCAGAAATCGGTTTCTCTGATCACACCATTGGTTGGTTTTCTAACTATCTTTCCAATCGGAGGCAATGTGTTCAACATAACAGTACTTTTTCCAGCTATTTAACAGTTAAAAATGGTGTACCACAAGGCTCAGTTTTAGGACCAACTCTCTTTACAATCTACATAGCTAATGTAGGTCACTGCATCCCTGATGCATCCTTACATTTCTATGCTGATGATACAGTTGTTTACTGCCGAGCTAAAACAGTAGCTAAGGCTTTCCAGTTACTGCAATCCGCTTTTGACATCATCCAGTCAGATTTGTTCCGTCTCAAACTTGTCCTAAATGCTGATAAAACAAAAGGGATGTTTTTTTCAAATAGGAAGGCGGTTCCAGCAGATCCTCCTCTGATTTTATCTTCAAATGGTGTCCCTATTGAGTTTGTTGATTCCTATAAATATCTGGGTATCCTGATCGATTCACATCTCTCTTTTAAACTCCACGTGGAAAACCTAGTGAAGAAACTGAAAGTTAAACTGGGTTTCTTTTTCAGAAACAGATCATGTCTAACACTGAATGTTAGGAAACGCCTTGTATCTGTGACTTTCCTTCCCTCCATTGATTACGGTGACATTCTCTACATGAATGCTCCTACAAGCACCCTGCGGATGTTGGATGTTGTCTATCATGGTGCACTAAGATTCATAACTGGCTGTGATTATCGTACCCACCACTGCACCCTGTATTCACTGGTTAACTGGACATCATTAACCTCACGCAGACTCTTCCACTGGTACATTTTCATCTTTAAATCACTTCTTGGTCTGCTGCCCTCATACATCTCCTCCTACATGTCTTTGCGTGAGTGCAGCTACAGTGTGCGCTCTCAGGACATGATTACCTGCAGTGTTCCGTCAGTGAGGACTGAACTTGGAAAAAGGGCCTTCTCCTACTCTGCTCCTGCTTCATGGAATATCTTACAAAAAGATCTGAAGCTCTCGACCTTGACTTCTCTAAATGGTTTTCAGAATCTGTTGGAATCCTGGCAAAAACCAATGCAGATTTGTTCCTGTCTTTGATTTTATACGTCTACCTTATGTTTTGCTCGTTTTTTGATACTTTGTTAAAAAAAAAAAAGTATTTCTTTCTTTTGTTTTTTCTCTTTTTTGTTTTCTATTGTTTATTGTTTGTTTATTGTTTAAGGAAATTCTACCATTGCTGTTCATCGTTCTTTAGTTTTAGCAGGTCGCTTTCGTAAATGAGCCCATGAGGTTCAATAAGATTTACCTGACTAAATAAAGGTTGAATGAATGAAAAAAGATGAAATTTACTCTCAGTGACTGTGTAGTCATTTAATGTAAACTCAGTGGTTATTAAAAAATGGTCGGACAGAACAGGATTTTGAGGAACTATTACTAAGTCCTTAATCTCTTTGCCATAGATCAGAACCAGGTCAAGAGTGTAATGTTGAGAATGAGTAGATGTGCGGACGTTTTGGGTAAAAAAAAAATTGACTCTATTAAATTATTAAAGGCTATGCTTAAAGCTCCACTGACATGTTCTTTTAACTTTTCAAAAAATGGCACAACATATATAAATATTAAGATAGACCTCTGACCGTTTTTGCTAAAATAATGTTAAATGAATGAAAATTTCTCTCAAAATAGTTTAAAATTAGCGCCGTTTGTTTAGACCGTAAATCCGGATCTTCCGGTCACGTGTCAGCATTCCCGTTTCTGACGTCACGTCCGATACTGAACTCTGCTCAAACGACAAAAATATAGACGCATCCGTCGAATTTAGCCATTTAAAACTACATTATAGCGAAGCCAAATCGCTATAATGTAGTTTTAAATGGCTAAATTCGACGGATGCGTCTATACTTTTGTCGTTTGAGCAGAGTTCAGTATCGGACGTGACGTCAGAAACGGGAATGCTGACACGTGACCGGAAGATCCGGATTTACGGTCTAAAAAAACGGCGCTAATTTTAAACTATTTTGAGAGAAATTTTCATTCATTTAACATTATTTTAGCAAAAACGGTCAGAGGTCTATCTTAATATTTATATATGTTGTGCCATTTTTTGAAAAGTTAAAAGAACATGTCAGTGGAGCTTTAAGCTATCACTTTCAACATCTACATGAATATTCAAATCACCCATTATTTTGCCTTTATCAGTATTTAGTAGTAAGTAGGTTAAGAATTCTGAGAATTAGACTAAAACTGAGAGTAAGCGCCTGTGGACGATATATAGCAACTAGTAAAAGTGGCTTTTTTAAATTTCCATTTTGGACGAGAAAGACTGAGGGACAGCGATTCAAAAGAATCATGACTAATAACTGGTTTAGCAGTAATCAATAATCCCGACAGAAAAATAGATCATCATAAAATCATAAAAACATTTCAAAAGCTTGCTAACTCCTGCTCATTGTTGCCCCTAGATGCTCTTCATTTAAAGTTCTCTAAGGCCACTGGTCTCTGGACAGCCAAGGAGACATGTGTTTACATTGGGGAGTCAACAGGGATGAAGGGCAATCAGAGAGAAGCAATATGGGTCCAGTTTTTGCACCAGGAGGAAAGGTTAAGCAGGTGAGATGGTCTTGAAATAACTCCTAAATGGAGTAGCTGTTGCTTTGCATATAATGTTCCAATGTCTCATTTTGTTTTCCTAATGATATCTGTAGTTAAGTGGGGAAAAATTACTTGAAGCCAACGGGAGTCCAGTTCCACCTGAAAGACGTGGAGAGACAGATGACAGCCCAGTACTATGTGACAGAATTCAACAAGAGTCTCTACGATAAAGAAGCCATGGCTCAGATCTTCTTCATTCCCTCAGAAGCCCTTCTGGTGGGACTTTGTTGACTGAAAAACACACCAAATATCAAATGAAATTTAAATTTATTTCAGATAAAGAAGAGATAACAGATGATGCTTAAAGTCCAATGCCCACCATTATAATTCCAAGTGCTCTTAAGGGATAATCACTGCCGTAGAATAGGACGGCTATATGTTTTTCGCATTTGGGCCACAGAAGTGTTAAAAAATCATTAAACAAACAAACTAGTCAAGTAAACACTCAAGCACATGGCCGATGATTACCAAAGGCTGATAATGTCATGCCAGGGATCAAGTACAGGCAGGAGTGTATATTCACACTCCTGCCTGTACTTGGTTTGATTCGCTCTTCTCTTTTCTAAAAGAAATAATGGCTGGCTCACTTCCTTGTAATAGTCCTCACTTTTCTCAGACTGTTTATCTTTTCCATCCCTGCCTCCTCTGTCTGTAAAGGTTCTGTCTCCATGGCTTCATCCATTTCTGGGTTCGCAAATCCATCCCCCACTTCAAAGAGAAGCTGAAGCATCACGTTCAAAGATCGCCTCATTGTTTTGACTCAAACATACTAAAGTGGACTAAATTAAACACTAAACACACTACATTACACACTATAAAATCCAAACACGCTAAATACCGTAACACAAATCTATCAAATGCCATTACTCACTCCCACTCTCACTGTCTTTCACCACCAAACTTCCTTCAACTTCTGCGTCTTTTTCTTCTTCCTGTATTTATTTTTGGCACTTGACAAATAACTTTGGGCCTCATTCAGAAAGCATGTGTGGGGTTGTTTTTTCAGTGTGAGTGGGGGTGTTTTCTCCATTACTGCCTGTCCTTTCAGCTGCCTCTAGCCTTGTTTAAATAGAAATCTAGCGGTCTTGCACGATCGAATCGCTGACGTGACGTCACACCTCATATATAGAAGTGAAGGAGCTGTTTGCAAAGTCACAACTGAAATAACTTTAAATCATCACAAAAATTATGTTTATAAAACCAGTTTGCTGTACTGTTGCATTGTACTTTAAAACATAAATACCGGTAGTCTTTATTGACCCTAATCTAACAGAACACGCATATACCGTAGTCCCTCAATTATCGCTGGGGTTATGTTCCAGACACCATAGTGATAGGTGAAAAAATGCGACGTAGGCGTCTGACACTACGAGTCTGTGAACGTCGAACCACAAAGTAGCGAGGGACTACTGTAACTCGAGAATCACAGCTTTTACAGTACAAAGACTTTTGCATCGCACAAGTACCATTCTTCTGAATGATCAAAGAACTTCTTGTCAACCAACTTTCAGAATGTCTTCCTTGTTTTTTGTCTTGATGATCAGATTTTAAATGGAGATGAGATTGTGGGATGCCTGACAGTGGAGCCGCATATGCTCGGAAAGTTTGTCAAACTGACCAACAACACCAGAGAGAAGAACAAGACTTTTCAGGCTACAGATTATGGCCTTGCCTTTGGACACTTTACCTACCTGTTGTCTGGGGGTCGGGAAGTTGTTGTAGACTTGCAAGGTATGGGTATGAATGCAGGTTTGTCTATGATAACTGAATATTTTAATGATTGCTGATAGGTTTCTGCTTTCTGCTTAATTTGAGCCTTTTTTCTCAACAGGATGGGTAACAGCCAATGGGAAAGGTTTGACTTACCTCACTGACCCACAAATCCACTCCACCAGGACCCCAAAAGGTCTGGGGAATTTTGCTGAACGTGGAATCGCCATGTTCCTGGAGCAACAACACGGACCAGAGTGCAATGAAATTTGCCAGCTGCTCAAACTGCCTCCAGTAGCCAAACATGTTCATCTTTAGACATGTTAAGCTTTTGATAACAAGTGTGTCCAGTTATAGAATTATAAAGTCCACGAGAGGAAATGTTACTGATATGCAGTGGTGTGCACCAGCCCGCTAAAGCGCAAATCCGCTAATAGTCATGACCTAAACAATTTGTTAGCGCTATAGCGGATTTACTCATTTTTATAATTCATAAGCGGATTTGCGCTATTTCTATTTAAAATGCAGTACCGCTAATAACTAATTATCTATCAGTAAAAACTAAAAACTTATTTACGGGCTCTTAAATCAACCGGACGACTGCTCACGGACCACATCCGGTCAGCGCCGGATGTGGTCCGTGAGCAGTCGTCCGGTTGATTTAAGAGCGGGGCCCGCCCTAAGGGGCCCTATTGCCTCATTTGCCCTGCTCAAAATGGCGGCCACATAAGCGAGCCCGCACGAAGGACTTACTTTACAAGAAAACACGGTAAAAACAATTGTTTCTTTGCTGAGAAAAAATATATTTCTTAGCTGACTTTATAGCACAAGGGTTCCTGAGCTTAACTGTTTCACGAAATGGTCAAATCTGCTGGATTAAAAAAAGTAGTTCGCAATTTCATGTGCGCGGGTGGGACGGCTTTATTTCTTTAAATGTAGCTAAATAAACGCTTAAAAATATATATTTCTTAGCTGACTTTATAGCACAAGGGTTCCTGAGCTTAACTGTTTCACGAAATGGTCAAATCTGCTGGATTAAAAAAAGTAGTTTGCCATTTGCACTTTAGCACTTTTAAAATTAGCTTCCGCAAGTTTTCCTAAGACATAAGCGCTTTTGAAATTGCGGACCTAAATAAATTAATAAGCGCTTTAGAAATAGCGGAACTAATTTTTGGATTAGCGCTGCCCAGCTCTGCTGATATGTTCAGTTTTTTGGAAAATAACGGACAAATTTTTTGTATAATTTTGGTACAAGTTTCTGCTTTTGGCTTGCATAATAAAGTGTTACTGACAATGTGTTTTTTATTTTATTTTTTACTCCATCCATCTTTTCAAACTCCACCCAGAAAGGCCCCCGGACCGGGATTTGAACCAGGGACCTGCTCGCTGAGAGGCAGCAACTCTACCAGTTGTGCCACCGTGCTGCATGATGGATGATCATTATTTGTAAAATTATTTAATGAGAATTTTGTTTTTATTGTTTACCTTATCTTCATTTGCGTTTGTCTTTCAGGGGTGATAATGTGTTTAGACATGATAAGAAAGTTTTCTCACTGTCAGGGAGTCAAACTATCAGTTCTCCAGAATCTCAATTTCTCATTCATTGTTTTCATTCAACCTTTATACAGGTTATTCTTATTGAGTCGCAAGGACTCATTTTCAAGAGAGACCTGTTTTAGACAGACAACATATAAAGTGCAGACTGTGGTGGACCACTAGGGGGCTCTACTCACACCCAGTGGACCGAATGTATTACAGGATGCTTTTATTGTGAAAGGTCCAGAGGACCGGATGTTGTATGGTGAGAGGGTTGGTATATAAGGCGGTGTTGGGTGGTTTCCCGCCAGTTTTAGTAGGAGTTGATTAAAAGTGAAGATCTACATCCCGTCTCCTGTGTCGTCTCTTCACCGCCTCCTACACTGGTGACCTACGTGAATTGAAATGACGACATCTGAAGGTCCAGCCAGCTGTCCGAGGTTGTGGAACCTCCACCGGCGGCCCCGCTCGCTTTTGCGGTGGCCGTTAAAATCCCGGACTTCTGGCTGCACGCACCTCAGTCGTGGTTCGCCCACATCGAATCACAGTTTGCTCTTCGCGGGATATCTGCAGACGACACCAAATACCACCATGTGGTAGCTTCACTGGACCCATCGTCCACACAGCGGGTAATGAGCCTGCTCGAGGACCCCCCTGCACAAGGAAAATACGACGCCCTCAAGCAGCTCCTTCTGCAGCGTTACACACTCTCAGAAGCGGAGCGCGCCGAGAAACTGTTTTCCCTCTCCGATTTGGGCGACGGCACAGCTCTGGAGCTCATGGAAGGCATGTTGTCTTTGAGGGGGTCGGCAGACTGTGAGTTTATCTTTCTCCACCTCTTCCTCCGACGGCTCCCGGCTCCAGTGCGCACAGCCCTGGCCAACTCCTCGTTTCTGCAGCAGAAGGACTATCGCTCACTGGCCCGCGAAGCCGACCGCATCCTGCTGGCTGCGAGGACTTTCGCGGTACAGGCGGCAGTCCCCGGATCTCCAGCAGCACCTCAGCTTCAAGCATCGCCCTCAGCGCCGGACGAGTCATCGGTCGTAGCAGGCGTCGCTACCCGCAGGCGGACAGGAGCCGCCCTTTGTCCCTACCACCAGCGCTTTGGCGCCAAAGCACGACGGTGCGTCCCGCCGTGCAGCTTCGAGCCGCAGGGAAAAAGACGACGCCAGCGCACGCTAGCAGCCGCGGCCGTTGGCGACAAGGAAAGGCTGCTTTTCATTGAAGACTCGAGGTCGGGGAGACGGTTCCTGGTGGACTCCGGCTCGCAGAAGAGCCTCGTTCCCCCGTCTGGCTCCGACAGGTTGGCAGAAGGCTGCGGGCCGCAGCTAACCGCGGCTAACGGCTATCCCATCAAGACGTTTGGCGAAAGGTTGGTGACTGTTCGTTTCCATGAACGGGACTTCCAGTGGACCTTTGTGGTAGCTGCTAGCTCAGTCCCTATTTTAGGGGCTGATTTTCTTTGTGCTCACGGGCTCCTGGTTGATTTAGCTAACAGACGTTTGATCGACGCTGTGTCTTTTTCGTCACTGCCT
>JBBPBX010028320.1:14748-36654 GCA_038048925.1 Garcialebias charrua
TTACCCCCCGTTGAGTGAACAAACATTGCGCAACTTCTGGCTGCACTCCTGCTGTGATCCCCCGGTGACAGCCCGTCTTGTACGTGGCCCCCAAGCAGAACTGCAAGACGCTGCATTCAAGACAGGCTGTCACCGGGGGATCACAGCAGGAGTGCAGCCAGAAGTTGCGCAACCTTTTATCACTCAAATTCTCACTCAACGGGGGGTAAAAGACGTAAGACAGAAGTATAAACCAGGCACCTCTATCAGCCTCCAAAAGACAAGCATTGGCTTTTTGTTCCTTGTTAGCAAGGCATGCAATTCTAATAAGATGGAAAGGTGCTGCCCCTCCAACTCATAAACAGTGGTTATATGACCTTTTGTCATGCTTGAAACTAGAAAAAATAAGGTGTTCTCTTCAGCACTCTATTGAGAAATTTAATAAATATGGGGGCCTTTTCTTGATACATTCCAAAATATACAATAATATTTCAGGTGAATTCTTTGTTTTATTTTTTATTAAAATGTGCTCTCTGTTTTTGTCAGGTTTAAGGATGTAATGTGTGGACATAGGGCAGTGACCTGGATAGGAGTGAATGGGATTATTTTTTTAAAGAATTTTTGTTTGTGTTTAAGTATGTTGTTTAAACAGATCATATGTATAACATCTTTTGTACCCACAGTTTCTTATTTGTATGTATAAAAGGAAAAAAGTTAATAAAAAAAAAAAAACAGTGATTAAAGCCAACCCCATTCAAAATAGCTACTGCAGTCAGCTGACCACATACATCACAGAAATGACCATAACTCTAAAATTCATGAAATTTGGTCTGGTAGTTTCCATCAAATACTTTGGGTGCAATTTATTGTGCAACATCTTCTTGCTTAAAATCTTGGCACAAATTGAATAAATTAACCCTGTTTGTTAGCAAAACATTGCATGAACTACTAGATGAATTACAATGAAATTTTCAGGAAGTACTTATTAGCAGTTTATATAGGATTTATTTTGGGAGTCAGCTTAAGTCAAGATGGCTGCCATAGCTAATTGACCTTAATCTACGCAAAAATGGCTATATACCTCAGTATATTTCAGTGTGTGTATGTGTGTGTGTGTGTGTGGGGTGGGGAGGTGCATGTGTGTGTGTGTGCTGTAATGATAGTTATATCAGCACTGCTAAGCCGGCAGGTTGGTGTAGGACCACTGAGATTGGAGATGTGCTGTATCATCAGGAGATTGGCCAGAACCACGGCTGCTGAGGTCCTGAGATTACATTGGCATAGAGGAGACTAAATCCTATCAGACAGGTCAGTGAAGGGAGAGGAGTTCATCGTTACAGTGCTGAAGGAAGGGAAAGAAAAAGCTAATGAACAGAATTCTGGTCACAGCGATAATTTACAACAAACGCATGGAAGAGAAGTCAGAGGAAATTGTGATAGATTGAGGAGAGAGGTTGAGGAGTCGGAGTCACTGATGTAAGACCGGGACGGTCTCTTGTCCTCAGGCTTTAATGCAGGAGCTCCTGATATGTCAATAGGCAGCTCAGTCTTAATGCTCGAGATTAAATAAGGATTGGGAGCATTTGGCAATAACCACTTCTAACCATGTAGAATTTAGTCACAGCACCGAGTTATGGATTTTGTTGTAAGTTAAGTGGATTTATATCTGTAGTTCTCAACATTCTGACTACTCATCATTATGCCTGATGTATTTTTTTTAATGCATGCATCAAGACGGTTCACAAGCAAAATATCTGAATAATTTAAAGTGTTGATGAAGGATTTTTTTTTTCCTGTTTATCCTAAACTGTAATGTAATGGGCATATTTGTAAATTATATATATTTTTTAATTTGCTTCACTAAATTTCTTCACAAGAAATCAACTGCATCTGCATACTTGGTGCTAGTTTAACCCTTCATATGCCTGTCAAATGTATTGGTTTGGTTGAAAGTGGTTGCTATGATTTTTAGTATTTATTTTATACTTTTGGAATGATTTTACCTGTATATATCCATATAACTGTATATTTTAAGAGTGGGAGTGGTGGCGCAGAGGTTAAGAAGGTGAGCTTGTGATCGGAAGATCGCCGGTTCAAGCCCCGGTACCGACAACATGAAAAATGTGGGTGGGATAAGTGAAGCAGTCACACCTGTCTCCACCCTCATCTGTCCCTCTCTGGGCCCTTGAGCAAGGCCCTTAACCCACACCATCTGCTCCCCCAGGAACCTTAGATGTCAGTTCTCTGCTCCACACAGAGGGCTGCGGTAGCTCGGTGGTCTGTGGTTGTGTCAGGAAGGGCATCTGGCATAAAAAACAATTGCCAAGTCTTCGTGCGACTAGTTTGCTGTGACGACCCTTGACGAAGGGAGAAGAAGAAGACAAAAATATCCATATTTAATTACTTAAGAACTTTTATATCTCTAATTATTATCTGTTTATCGGTTTCCTCCGGGTACTCCGGTTCCCTCCCACAGACCAAAAAACATGCTTGTTAGGCTGATTGGTGACTCTAAATTGACCCTAGGTGTGAGTGTGAGAGTGGATGGTTGTTTGGTGTGAGTGAGACAGGTCCCTCTTGTAAATGAGTCCCCGTGACTCAACGAGGCTAGCCTGTATAAATAAAGGTTGAATGAATGAATGAAAACTACAGTATACAGTACACTCTGATGCATGCTCAATAATCCAGGTAGAAAAATCTAAAAAAGCTAAGTCTGGTCCTCTGGACATTCAAAAAATAAAACAAAACAAAGCAAAAAAAAATGTAGAAACGTTTCGTCTTTCGTCCGAAAGACTTCCTCAGTCTGAGTTGCTGTGTTCAGCTCAGTCTTATAAATAGCACCCTCCCACAGTGTTGCACAACCAGTTGGCTGATGACAGCCTGAAACCAGCTGCTCACATGATCAAGGAGGGCCATCAGCCTAACAATGGATCATTAGCACCCTGATGGTTGTTTGCTATTCACAGAGGGCTGAGTGATACTAGCAATAACAGCATTGTAAGAGGGGGACAGTTGAACCCGGAGGCCTCCACCCCTGTTTAATGATGGACGGTTTCTTTTCACAAAGATGGCCTCCTTTACTCCTCTCTCAAACCATCGTTCCTCTCTATCAAGGATGTGAACATCTTCATCCTTGAAAGAGTGACCGCTGGCGTGGAGATGAGTGTAGACTGCAGAGTCCTGACCTGATGATGTTGATCTTCTGTGCTGGGCCATCCTTTTGGCCAGTGGCTGTTTAGTTTCCCCGATATAAGACTGATCACAGCCCTCCTGACACTGAACAGCATACACAATATTACTCTGTTTGTGCCGGGGGACTGGATCTTTGGGATGAACCAGTCTTTGCCGTAATGTATTTTGGGGTTTAAAAGCCACTGGGACGTTGTGTTTAGAGAATAAACGTCTCAATGTCTCTGAAACTCCCGCAACATACGGAATGACCACTGGTCTGGGTCTGGGTTCCTTCTTTTCACCTGATGGCTGGCTGGAGTCCTGTTTGGGTTTCTTCTCTGCTTTCAGGAAGGCCCAGTTAGGATATCCACATTTCCCTAGAGCCTGTTTTGTGTGTGATTTCTCCTTCTGTCTGGCTGCTGAGTTAGTGGGGACGCTGTCTGCTCTGTGGTACAGAGTCCTGATGACTCCTAACTTGTGCTCCAGAGGGTGATGGGAGTCGAACTGTAAATACTGGTCTGTGTGGGTGGGTTTGCGGTACACATCAGTTTGCAAATTTCCTCTATCAGAAACTGAGACCTCACAGTCCAAGAAAGATGTCACATCACTCTTTACGTGCATCCCTGTTGATGAAGCAGTAGAGGTGGTCTGTTTAAGGTTAAAATCAGACACCACTCTGAACAGCAGGACCACACTTTCCACAGAACAACTGTGTCAACTCTTGAAACTGTGCCTGCAGTCAACCTACTTCACATATGGGGAGCAATATTATAGGCAGAAACATGGGTGTGCTATGGGGTCGCCAGTTTCTCCTATTGTTGCCAACCTGTACATGGAGGAGGTAGAAAAGAAAGCCTTGACTTCCTTTTCAGGGAGACCACCAAGTCATTGGTTCAGGTATGTTGATGACACCTGGGTTAAAATTAAATCTCAGGAAGTCCAACATTTCACTGATCACATCAACTCTGTGGATAAATATATCAAGTTCACACGAGAAGATGTAAAAAATGGCAGGTTGGCTTTCTTGGACTGTGAGGTCTCAGTTTCTGATAGAGGAAATTTGCAAACTGATGTGTACCGCAAACCCACCCACACAGACCAGTATTTACAGTTCGACTCCCATCACCCTCTGGAGCACAAGTTAGGAGTCATCAGGACTCTGTACCACAGAGCAGACAGCGTCCCCACTAACTTAGGAGCCAGACAGAAGGAGAAATCACACACAAAACAGGCTCTAGGGAAATGTGGATATCCTAACTGGGCCTTCCTGAAAGCAGAGAAGAAACCCAAACAGGACTCCAGCCAACCATCAGGTGAAAAGAAGGAACCCAGACCCAGACCAGTGGTCATTCCGTATGTTGCGGGAGTTTCAGAGACATTGAGACGTTTATTCTCTAAACACAACGTCCCAGTGGCTTTTAAACCCCAAAATACATTACGGCAAAGACTGGTTCATCCCAAAGATCCAGTCCCCCGGCACAAACAGAGTAATATTGTGTATGCTGTTCAGTGTCAGGAGGGCTGTGATCAGTCTTATATCGGGGAAACTAAACAGCCACTGGCCAAAAGGATGGCCCAGCACAGAAGATCAACATCATCAGGTCAGGACTCTGCAGTCTACACTCATCTCCACGCCAGCGGTCACTCTTTCAAGGATGAAGATGTTCACATCCTTGATAGAGAGGAACGATGGTTTGAGAGAGGAGTAAAGGAGGCCATCTTTGTGAAAAGAAACCGTCCATCATTAAACAGGGGTGGAGGCCTCCGGGTTCAACTGTCCCCCTCTTACAATGCTGTTATTGCTAGTATCACTCAGCCCTCTGTGAATAGCAAACAACCATCAGGGTGCTAATGATCCATTGTTAGGCTGATGGCCCTCCTTGATCATGTGAGCAACTGGTTTCAGGCTGTCATCAGCCAACTGGTTGTGCAACACTGTGGGAGGGTGCTATTTATAAGACTGAGCTGAACACAGCAACTCAGACTGAGGAAGTCTTTCGGACGAAAGACGAAACGTTTCTACATTTTTTTTTGCTTTGTTTTGTTTTATTTTTTGAATGTCCAGAGGACCAGACTTAGCTTTTTTAGAGTATACAGTACACTTGCTCTATTTTTTCTTTTAGTTTCTTCCTTTTAGCTTTTAGCAAATGCACATTTTTAACTTCTGCTTCCCTTAGCTTTGAGCAACAAATCAGCTGTTTTACCTTTTAGTTGTTTTGCTACTTTTGGCAATAATTTAGAAAAGTTTATGATCTATTTTTTTGTTACTTTTTTGCAAGTCTTCTCTTTAATATTTGTTTTGCGCGTTTTAACTACTTACATACAGTACTGCTTTTTCCTACATTTTGCTATACTTTACTTCAACATTATAGTAGTTTATGTCACTGTATTTTTAGTGGGTAACCAATGCAGTAATAATCTCTGTCAAAGAGACAGGAGCGGCACCACCTGTCAGCGCAAATGTGCTCAGAGGCTACAGTGAGACTGAACAACCCGGTCAAAACAAGCAGATCTCCATGCACTGAACAGCTTTAAGTGAAATACATTCCTTTAAGTATATATATTTAAAAAACAAAAAAAGATTAAATCGTGTCGTCTGGAACAGTTTCTGTAAGTGAGAAATGTTTTGTCCCCCATCCAGAGGACTTCCTCGGTCTACAGCATGCCAAATCTATCCCATAGCCTTCACTACTGTATATCTACCTTTTAATCTACACAAAAATGGAAAAACAAAGAATCTGAAATTTTTTTTTTCCGGCTGCTCCCTGTGTTAGGCGGTCACCACAGCGAGTCCCATGAACACTTGGCAGTTATTTTTATGCCGGATGCCCTTCCTGACGCAACCACAGACCACCGGACTACCACAGCCCTCTGTGTGGAGCAGATGGTGGAGGTTAAAGGCATTGCTCAGGGGCCCAAAGTGGGGCAAATGAGTGTGGTGCTTCACCTACCGCACCCACATTTTTCATATTGTCGGTACCGGAGCTTGAACCGGTGATCTTCTGATCACAGGCCCACCTTCTCTAACCTCTGTTCAACCACTCCCCCAGAATCTGAATGGTGATAGATGAAGCTTTTCCTTAGTTTACACATTTCCCAGGAGAAATTGATAAGTCAGCCTTTTCCAAGGCCAGCTGAGGAGAGATTCAGATAATCACAATTGTTGATTTATTCAGGTAGACTATTGTCCGTCAGCCTAGAGTCTGTACTGATAATTTTTCATGGTCCGAAATGGCCAGATTAGGGTGCATTCCACTGGTCCTTACGAGCCTCTTCAAGATGCTGTTTTCATGCTGACGAGTCCCAAAGCCACAGGTGGCCTGCGATTCAGATCACTCCCAACTTACAGTTTCACTTGTAAATCAGCTGATTTTGAGTCCTCCAGTACAAACCAGACCTTCAGAGTCAGAGTCAGAGTACTTTTATTAACATTGCACAAGTTTTCACCAGTACAGTGTGAATATGTACACACGGTCATCCGGAAGGGGGGATGAGTGTGTGAAGCTGCTGCTTATTCAGACCACATGAGACATCCTATCACATTATGTTCTTCAGCGCAGCCTCTCCCATCTGTATCGGGATTAAGGTCAAAGGTATGAAAAACAAGGAAAGGACCATGAGGGTCACAGCGTTGGTATTAAAAAAAAATGTATCACATTTTGTCTACCAAGACACCACATGAGACAGTAAAAACTATACCAGAAGCACATTTAAGACAATCACATGTTGCATTTTGAGACTGAGGCAACGAGACTTCTGTCCATGAGACATTCCAGATAGCAAACAGTTTCTGAGGTGAAATCAGCCGGCCTCCGATAACGCTCATAGAAAAAGTTCTCCGGGGGGTGGGGGGGTAGCGATAGTGCAGCTGTTTGCCTCAGAAAAACACATCTCAGGAGAAATTTGACATCCAGCCTTTTTCCAAGGTTGTTTAGGGTAAAGTCAGATAAGGATTACAAATATTTTCACTTCAGGCAGACAGTATAATTCCTTCAACCTTGAGTCTTGTTGGGCAACTCTGATATGGTCCAATTCTGGACTTTTTCCTCTGGCCCAGCTGTGCCTCTTAGGTGTTGACCACCAGCGTCCAGAGTCCCAATCCGAGCGGATGATCTGCGATCCTCAGAGATCGTGTTCACCTTCCGGATTAGCTCCTAAACAGCTGATTTCCGAGTTCACTGCGCAGATCAGATCGGGTGTTTCCAGCAGTAGGTCCTGCTGAAGCTCTCCCTCATTTGCCGATAGGCCAGTGCTCCACAAAACGCCAAAAAAAGCAAAGCGCCGCCATCGTAATCCAATTTAATCCAGATTCGTCACATTCCCTCAGAGCACACAGAGAGCGAGACGTCACCATTCATCGAATCCATGGCGTATCTCTCGTTTCGTCTGCGGGAATGGGCCAGCTCCCCCGTGCCGTGCCTGTTGTTGAAATCTTTCAGTAGAGTTGAATTCCCAAACCATCCAATTCATCTTCTTTCATTCGAGGTGCTTCTGAGAAGCTGCAGACAAGACAAAAAGCAGCAGCAGCAGGGGGAGGGGGAGGACGGGGAGGAAGGAAAAAAGGCGACTGCCTCCTTCAAGTGCCAGAACCTTCACATAGACAACAGCTTGTCGAGGTCCAAATTAGCTGCAGACGTCATTTTTGTATGTTGATAAGCCAGGATCCAGACTTTTCCAAAAACAGGAAACTTGTTATAAATCCAATTATCGGCAATTTCAGCATCCTCGGACGATAGCAGAGGCAGATGCATCCCCCCAGAGATATACAGTATCCAGCTTCACATCTCGTCAAAGGAGATGAGGGTTCTCCAGGACCCTGTCGCTTTGTTGAAAGAATTTGTAATTTATGTCAAAAGTCCAGTTGGTCAGATCCAAAACAGTAGTTTCCTTATCAGTCAGTCACTCGGTGCAACATACTTGCTATGGGACTTGCACCCCCGCGCAATTACCTGAAGGAATACAATCACGCCTTTACGGCTAGGGCGTCAAGGTCGTGCCAGAGGCCCCGCCCTCTGGGTATTTAAGCGACTGACGCCCATCCATCTTTCTCTTTTTTGCCCTTCACCTCGCTTAAACCTGAACTACCTCTCTTCGCGGGACTTCTCTGTTGCTTCATTGTTCAACCAGAGGTGAGCTTGCTCCCTACACAGAGCGCACAAAGAATTATTCCTGCGTACTAGTCCGGTACATTTTCTCTAACCCCGAAGTATTTTCTTCTCCAGACTGCTTCGCTCGACGGGGCTAACTGCTTCACAACCGCTACCCCTGCTAATTCGTAGCGGGCTAGCCAGCGAAAGCGACACGACGGAGGAGACGTCTAAACAAATAAAATTAAAAAAGGATTCTGGAAGGACTCGCTCGCCTTATCTCGGACATGCCTCCAGAGAAAAGAAAGCGAAAGACAAGACTTCCAAGGAAAACCAGCAGGACGGCGAGCCCAACTTCGCGCGCCTGTCCTAGCGGATGTGGTTTCTCCCTCGTGGTGACGGACACCCATGAGGCCTGTCCAGTCTGCCTGGGAATGTTACGAGGATGAACATCTGCAAAGACCACCGCCGGGCCAACCTCGTACCGAGCACGCATGGAGCAAAAACAGGTTCGTCCCTCACCAGGCGGTCAGACACAGGGCCTCCTCGGCAAACCGGGACGACAAACAAAAGCGTACCTGATGAACCAGCTTCACGTCTTGACTTTACACGGTCAACCGCCCAAGCGTTACAGGGAATGATCCGTTCATGTCCAGACTTCATTTGTAGCATGGTACAAATAGCTTGTAACTCTGTTGCATGCACAAATCATGTTTTTCCTGCTGTGAGTGACATAAAATCAAACATGTCGTTACACTTAAGCACGAATAAAGCTAAAAAAACAGCTCTCTCTGTTTTATTGACTCAAAAAAAAGCAACAAACACAAGTAACTTCAGCAGAACAGGTCCCTCTGGCCTGCCAGCCATCATAAAGGGAGGGGACCGTTCCCCCCCCCCCTCCCTCACGGCTCACGGGGTGTTAGCATAATCAATGAACCCTGGCAGGGTGCCTCTGCTCCGTCTGTAGAGGACAGGCACAGAGGCGTCTGCAAGCAGGCCCCCCACCCCTCATGGAGACAGGTGAGGGGGGTCACGTGCTCCAGCCCCCGCTCCATTGTGAACGACGGGGCGGCCAATACACTAACCAAGCAAACACGTGACATGTCCGCGCCTCAGGGAGACGCGCCGACAGAATCTAACGACGGGGGGGGCACGTCAGATGCCCACAGGCAACCACTAGCTTCACACGTTCACAAAAGCAATTGTGTTCAGGCTGCTGTGTGTGTAAACAGATCAGAGCTGAATCAGATTCCTCTTCCTGTTATTCGAAGGGAACTGGGCTCCTTATCACCAAACAATTTAAAGTCTGCCAAACACAAAGAATCATCTCCACGTTCTCGCATTGCAACTGTCACTTTATTATCAATGAGTGGCACGCAATGTCCAAGCAGTGATCTCGCAGCACGTGACCTTTCTCACTGTGTTGGTTCAGCTCTGTTCTTAAACAGACATTCTGCTCCACTTCTGTCTAATAAAAACGACAGGTTGCATCTGCCTTCGATCACTCTCGATCAGAGCAGCCTGGTAGCACATCAACAAAAAGGCCTTCTCCCAAACTTGGTTTACCTCCATGGGGTCACGGCTTCCAGGGCCCCTGGAGGGGAACTGGATACACCAACTGATCTTCTTCAGGGTCAAACTATGTCACCAGAAGAAGTAGTCTCGCAGCCTAGGCCAGAACTGTTAAAAATTTCAGCTTGTTGGCAGAAAAGAACAAGCTGATGGCATCAGGCCTGCTGGAAAATGTGGTAAAAACCATACAAAATGCTTGTGCTGTATCAACACAGTCTCTCTACGCACAGAAGTGGCATATTTTTGAAGCTTGGTACTCAGAAAGAAATATTATTTCTTACTCATGCGACCTGGCTCAGCTCCTGATTTTCCTTCAGGACTTACTGGAAAAAGGTTGTTCTTTCTCAACGATTAAAGTTTTCCTATCANGCGGAAAAAAGCTGCCACTCACTGCCGCGCTGCTTGAACTGCTACGGACGTGCCGCGTCACGTTGCGCCGCGCCAAGATGCCCGGCCACATAGACTTTCAATGTAAAGTGGTTTCTTCGGAGGCGCGAAAAGCGTTTGGTGGAAACCTGGCATAATCTCCTTTTTTCAGACAGATAACTTTTATTTAAACATGTTTACTGCAGTTAAAATGACAGCTGTGCAGCCTCCATGCCACACGTTGATGCTGGAGGACAGGATGCTCTCCACTGCACATCTGTAGAAGGAGGTGAGGACTGAGTTTCCCAGACCACATCTTCTCAGCCGTCTGGGGAAGTAGTCTCTGATGACCTAATCAGGGCGATGGTGTTGTCAGTCCTCACCTCTTTCTACAGGTGTGCAGTGGAGCGCATCGTATGAGGGGCCGTGTAGGACTTAAAACTATTTTCCTCTCTCACACACACACATGTATTGCCTCTCATTCACTATAGTATTACTGCACACACACACATGTATTGCCTCTCATTCACTATAGTATTACTGCACATACACACACATTTTCTGCTTGCCTCTCATGCAGTATAGTATTATTCTCTCACACACACATGTATTGCCTCTCATTCACTATAGTATTACTGCACATACACACACATTTTCTGCTTGCCTCTCATGCAGTATAGTATTATTCTCTCACACACACATGTATTGCCTCTCATTCACTATAGTATTACTGCACATACACTCTCATTTTCTGCTTATTGCCTCTCACACACACATGTATTGTCTCTCATTCACTATAGTATTACTGCACATACACTCTCATTTTCTGCTTATTGCCTCTCACACACACATGTATTGTCTCTCATTCACTATAGTATTACTGCACATACACTCTCATTTTCTGCTTATTGCCTCTCACACACACATGTATTGTCTCTCATTCACTATAGTATTACTGCACATACACTCTCATTTTCTGCTTATTGCCTCTCACACACACATGTATTGTCTCTCATTCACTATAGTATTACTGCACATACACTCTCATTTTCTGCTTATTGCCTCTCACACACACATGTATTGTCTCTCATTCACTATAGTATTACTGCACATACACACACATTTTCTGCTTATTGCCTCTCAAACACACATGTATTGCCTCTCATTCACTATAGTATTAGGTCACATACACATTTTTTGTCTCTCTTTGGTCGTGTGTGTGTGTGCGCGCGCATGTGTGTGTGTGCGAGAGAACATACTAGTATGTGTGAGAAGAAGGACGTGTGTGTGTGTGAGTGCATTTTGTCCCGGAAGAGGCGGGGCAAGATCTGATCGCGCATGCGTGAGAGCTGAGGGGGCAGTAGCAGCAGGAAGTTACAGCCAAACAACATGAGCTCCAGAAAAGATTCTGCCAAAATCTTAAATAGTATTTTGTCACCAACGGATGCAACAAGTAGTGGGACGTGCGTCTTAAACGAAAGAGCTCCTGTGAGCGCCCGCAGCGATTCTGTTGATACAGAATTCTCTGTTTCTTGTGCTGGACCAGCTAGCGGCTAGCTGCTAGCCGAAGTTCAACAGTGTCACCTGGAAATCAAGGTAAACTACTTCTACACAGTAAAGAGTTTGTTTTCTGAATATATAGTGTGCATTTTATTAACCATATCTCAGGAATCCGTGTACGGTTCGTTCTTTGGTTTTTCCGTTTCAGAATAAAATACTGTATACGTTTTGTTGACGTAGTTATACAGGTGTTGTGCCGAAAATTGCACCTCTTCGGTAAAATGCACCCGCGTTAAGGAATTAGAGTTTCAGGGCACTTTCAGTAGTCCAAAAATACATCCACGTGTGCTTTTCTGTGTACAAAAGTGGAGAAAAAAAAAAGATAAAAATAAAATAGCTGTCTTTTGGTAATTATAAAAAGGGAAGCATGTTATCTGTAATTTGAATGTGTGAGGAAGAAAGGGCCTGGTGTCTTTTTGTGTAGTCTGTACGCCTATGGTTTCAACTGTAAGATGTAACAAGTGTAGTTTTGACAACTACGCTTGTATGAAGAACTATAAACTGTATGGCAAAATAGTACCAAAATGACAACAATTAAGTGTACTTTCTTTTTTCCACAGATGAGGAAGGATCATCCAAGCTTCAAAACATCCTTGTATTTGTAACTGGAGCAGATACCACCAGTTGGCTTTTTTCCACCACCAACCATCGAGTTTCTACATGAGGAAGAATGCTCCTCAAAATGAATGCTTCCCATGGCAAACACCTGTATAAACTGCTTGAAACTCCCGCTCCTAACATCGTATGAGGTGTTTAAGGAAAACATGGACTTTGCTTTAGGGAACACACAGGGATTTGGGAGAACATGAGAGGTTTCTGCTCGAATGAAATACACTTAAAGTGTATAGTTGTGTAAATAAAGCTTAGAAACTATGCAAACCTTGCTAAGGCTGGTCCTGTTTAGCAAAGTGTTTTGGTTCAAAAGTTGTTACATTGTAAAATAATGTGCAGGTATGCTGGTGAAGATTCTCAGTCGTCCAGGACATGATAAATCAAAAAAGGCGTTCAATACAAGATCAACTGGACTTTATTTGTAACAGAAGACGTTTCGCTCATCATCCGATGAGCTTTCTCAATTACCAGAGAATGGCTGAACATGAAAAGAGTACCACTTTATAGATTGCTAATACATAGTTTGTAGAAATGTTATTAAATCCTATATAAACACTTTCTAACTCATTAACTACTTATTATGCTTTATTTAAAGGTGATTGAGACTAAATTTACCAGTTTTTTTATTTTACAATAGTGAGCCAATCTGTTCACCTATATTCATCTAATTGTTATATTAACACATTTCAGACTAAAGCCCGAGATACACTCATGCGTCCTCAGGTACGCCACTATACGCGCGCATTTTGTGCGCATGTGTTTTGCTGATATGCTTCAGCATATGTCAGAAACTATCAGCTTTCTAAACGCTCGCGTTCTCCTTGTTGTAATATGAGCAGCTGCACACGGAGGGGACTCGCTGATTGGTCACTTGCTGACACGCCTACTGAAATGATTGACAGCCTTCAGTCAGCTGAAAGTGAAACCTCGAGAATGCATCATGAGCAGCTCGCTCAGACTTCTGCGGTGTTCTGATACGGTGTTTCTACTATATATGTTATAAAAAGTTCTCTCAGAAATAAAAATAATAACAGGGAGCGCTTTTCCTGCAGCACACAGCCCACCAGGGAATATTTAAAACATCGCGCACCCAGGTAGGACCTGAATTCATTCATTTCAATCATCGAGTGAACGGAGGAAGAAGCGGTTACTTGACTTTAGGCAAAAAAACAAAAGAAAAGGCCCGATCAGCGATAAAGAAGGGGAATTTATTTCATTTGTGTAACATACAAAACAGTCCGGCGCCGGGAAGTTTATGGTCAGACACCGCGTATCGCGCACGCGTATCGCGCACGCGTATCGCGCACGCGTATCGCGCACGCTTAGTAAAAAAAAAGCTTTGCGCGTACATGCCCTGAGGGGCTACGCGGGGCTACGCTTTTGCCTTGGCGTACGTACGCTGCGTATAGGCGTACCGTGAGGACGCTCGAGTGTATCTCGGCCTTAAGTTACTTCTTTGTAAGCACAATGATCCTAAAATAAGTTTTACAAATGCTTATTGTGTTTACAATGTAGTAACTTAGTCTGAAATGTTTAATATAACTCTAGATGAAATAGAAATTAGGAAATATTTGGCAAGCAAATTGTCAGTTTTGTCTGTCACCCTTGATTAATGCATAACAAGCAGTCAAAAAAGGCGTTCAATACAGGATCAACTGGACTTTATTTGTTGCAGAAAACGTTTCGACTTCTGTCCAGAAGTCTTTTTCAATTGAAAAAGACTTCTGGACAGAAGTCGAAACGTTTTCTGCAACAAATAAAGTCCAGTTGATCCTGTATTGAACGCCTTTTTTGATTTTATCATGTCCTGCACGACTGAGAATCTTCACCAGCATATAACAAGCAGTCATTAATGATTTATAAATTGTTTACAGATGTTTAATACCTTTATAAACTATTTACTTGTACCTGTATAAGGGGAACCTCAGTTTAAAATGGAACCATTAAAAAGTATTGAGCTACTTTAAGTTATACTTAATTACCTCACTTTAATCCAGTTTCTACAGAAGTAGATTAGGGCCTCGAGAGAAGAAGCAAAATCTGACTTTTCTCTCTGAATAAATCTCACATTTCTGAGTTTAAATTACCTTTTTTCTCAGAAATATAAGATAAGTCACAACTGGGGGATGGGGGAATTATCTGCTTGGTGGCCCCAATCCTCTTTAGTTTCATTGTTGTAATTTTTAATAATTGTACCTTTTGCATAATTTTTTTTCTTCTCACAAATCTTTGTTTTTCAACCACCTTATTTGGTATTTATATTCAGTCTGGCTTGTCATGTTGGAACTTAAAAGAAACCAGTAAAGTTTTTTTTTTAATGCCAGCCTTTGGTTTTATGCTGTAATTTTGAAAGGTTTCACATTACACTGTTTAATTTACCATACCAAACTTGTTGGATGTTTATTTGTAGTGCTCCAGTTCAAGCTGTTGGTGGCCTGATTATTGTGGTTATATATAGTTAGTACAGCAAATGTTCTTTTTTTCTTATGAGAATTTGTACTTTTCATGTTGTATTCCTTCCAGAATGTGAATACAGACAGTTTAAAGTAATGCATTGTCAGTACTGTTTATTTAAGCTTTACATACAGACAAAATAAGAAAAAACACATTTTACTTTAATACTCTGAATAGATTGTCACCAAGTACCTTTAACTCAAAATGTAATTATTAAACGTTTTATACATTCCCTTCAATTTAAGCACAAATGTTTTTAAAATTAAAACTAAATTATTAAGATAGGGAATTATGTTGTTCAACAAAGGTTACTACAGAGCAGAATGAATTAATCCCACAATTTCCATAATTCTGCAGAGGACAAAGTGTGCCGCATTAACCTGATGCATGCTCAATAATACAGGTAGAAAAATCTAAAAAGCTAAGTCTGGTCCTCTAGACATTCAAAAAATTAAACAAAAAGCAAAAAAATTGTAGAAACGTTTCGTCTGACAGACTTCCTCAGTCTGAGCTGCTGTATTCAGCTCAGTCTTATATAAAATTAAAATATAAAAATATATTTAAATATATTCATATACTTAAAATATATTATAAGACTGAGCTGAATACAGCAGCTCAGACTGAGGAAGTCTGTCAGACGAAACGTTTCTACAATTTTTTTGCTTTTTGTTTAATTTTTTGAATGTCCAGAGGACCAGACTTAGCTTTTTTAGATGTGCCGCATTAAATTAACTGCTGTGTCATTTGTTTACAGCAATATCTGGAATAACAACATTATTACTGGTCTGAATACCAGGTAAAGGCCCATTGCTATCTACTCCAAAACTTTCTAGTTCAAAAATAGAATCTACAGCTGTAGTTAGTTGTGCCATACTGTTTGACACCTGCATGTCACAAGTGAAGTGGCGTCCGCCCGTTCTGTGTGGAGAGGCCATGGTTATTCCACTGGTTTTGAAACTCAAATGTGGCTTTTTCAATTCTTGGCATACATACAAAATGAAGCCAAAAAAGATGATCATCATTTAAAGAGTCATAGATACAATGCAGCTGAATGAAATTAAAAATAACATTAAAAACTGGCACTGATAGGATTGCAGATAAAGTCTGAGTGTGACCAGCAAGTTCTCTAAAGCCTATCCTGGCTATTTGTGTCACATGTTCTTTCCCTTACAATGTGTTCTATACATTGTAGAGCATTCCCAAAAAAATTGTGTAACTTCAACTTTACTGACTCCAAATGTAAATAAAGGTAGAAAGCACAGCTGTAGCAGAACAACAAAAATGCTATGAAGTTGCATTGTGACAATGTGTTTGTGACTCCAATATGTTCCGTTTCCAGTCTTCAGTCCAGCTGTCCCAGAAGGAATTCTTGAAGATTGAAAAAAAAATCCTGTGGTACAAAGAGGAAGGGGGGGGGGGTACAACGACAATTACAAAGTTTGCAGAGTACATACTTAAAGGTGCAGTCTGTAATTTTCTGTAGAACGCAGGACTTCAAAACATTTTCAACAGGGAAAGCATTCTGGTCCCTCCGCCTCAAAGCCATATTTGGCTCTGCTCCCCCTTGCTCTCGCTGAACTGCATGTCCTGTCGGAGCTGCTGTGATCTTCTGTGTTTATATGTTAATAAAACGTTCTAAAAAATAAAATAAAAACATGGAGCGCTGGTCCAGAACACCAGGAAATCTGCAGAGGACGTAGGACCCAAGTTGAGTTCGCTTGTGACAAATTAATTCATTTCCTCATGTTTTCAGTCATGGAGTCAGCGAGGTGGAAGCGATCACTTGACCTTTGGCAAAAAAAAAAAAATCCAGATGGTAAATGGTAAATGGAGCTTATTTATATAGCGCTTTCTAGCCCCCTGTGAGGAGCCCCAAAGCGCTTTACAATACCAACCATCCACCCATTCATACACGCATTCATACACCGGTAGCGGCAGACTGCCATGCAAGGCGCCTTTCCAGTCCTACCGGGAGCAACTCGGGGTTAAGTGTCTTGCCCAGGGACACAACGACACATGGTGTGGGGAACCGGGATTCGAACCTCCAACCTTCCGATCAGGGGACGACTGCCATTACCACTACGCCACGGCCGCCCTACAGATCAGGGATGAAGAAGGGGAATTTAAAGGAGAAATGTAATCAAATCTGAAAAAATCGATATAACAAGAATTTAATATAGTAAACAACACACATAAACATACTTAGTATGCTTTTTTCAAGTCAGTAGCTTAAAGAAATAGTTTTTTACATTTTTCCTGCTACATGCTGAAGTGCAGTGATTTCTGTAGTCATTTTCTGGACGCACTTTTATGACACAATTAAGACCTCCTTTGCTATCTTACAATAACACTGATGCTATAAACCCATCATTACTGTCCTCCTGTCTGTCATTTAAAATGGAAGCAGAAGACTTTTTTGAATCTGAAGGATATCACTTTAGTTTGTCAAAAACAGTTTGGTGATTTAGTGCATTAATGGGCATTTCTATCCTGGAAATACGAATAGCTGTGCGTTAGCCGCCGCATGCTAACGTTAGCATGCTAGCGCCGTATGCTAACGTTAGCATGCTAGCGCCGTATGCTAACGTGGAAATGGGGGTGTTGAAAATGTCCTGAAACAGTTACCAATGTCTTGTTAAGCTCTGTCTTCCCCAGAACATAGTAGGATCTAAAATGATTTTTAAAGATGAAGGAGCAAGTTGAAACATGCTGTCTCCCTCCTTGCTAGCAGGGAGCTGCCTGGCTAACTAACTACGGTGGCCCTACACGGCCAAAATTCTACAGCGGCCGAATGCACAGGAGCGGTAAAAATACAATATAAATTTTAAAAAAAGTTTTAAAATCGATTTTGGGGCTTTTAGAATCGATTCTGAATCGCCAGGACTAAGAATCTTGATTCTTTAAAAAATAGATTTTTTTTGCTGCATCCCTAATTGCTACACACTGAAATCTTTTTGTCCACAACTAGATACACACACTAATATTACTGTATGAGGGACGACCATTGCACTGCCTATGTCATATTCAGGGGACGGAGAGCAGGCAGGGGGAGGGGGGTCAAAAACACCAGATGAGAATTTTTTCACTTTGCAAAGTCTAAATTTGAGTTAGGATGACATTTTTGACTTGTGAAAATTTCTCAACAAGCTTATTTTATGCTTTTCATTAGACTACTATTAGCTTAAAAACACTTTTCATTTCTCCTTTAATATATTTGTGTCATACAAAACAGTTTTGCATCGCTTTGCAATCCTTGAAACGAGAACGTGCATGGCCGCTGCGGGCTGGGACAGGCGGGAGCGTGGGTTAGGGGCGTAAGAAGTGAGAAGCTCTGTTTTTATTGGCTGGTTAATGGCGGGTCACTGTGGCTTTTTAGAAATGCTTTTAGTAACATCTGGAGAAGCCAGACGACCATAGTTTTTTTCAGAGATTACCTGTCTAACATCAGTCTGTCAGGAGATAGTGACAGAGTGAAGAAATATGTTAAAAATATATTTTTAGAAAAGTTACAGACTGCACCTTTAACTTTTTTTTCTTTCTTTTTTTCTTCTTCTTCTTTCGGCTTTTTTCTTCTTCGTTAGGGGTCGCCACAGCGAACTGGTCGCACGAAGATTTGGCAGTTTTTACGCCGGATGCCCTTCCTGACACAACCACAGACCTCTGTGTGGAGCAGAGAGCTGATATCTAGGGTTCCGGGGGAGCAGATGGTGTGGGTTAAGGGCCTTGCTCAAGGGCCCAGAGTGGGGCAGATGAGGGTGGAGACAAGTGTGACCGCTTCACTTATCCCACCCACATCTTTGATGTTGTCGGTACCAGGACTTGAACCGGCGATCTTCCGATCACAAGCGCACCTTCTTAACCTCTGCGCCACCACTCCCACTCTGCGCCACCACTCCCACTCTGCGCCACCACTTCCACCCACTGACTGCACCTTTAACAAATACCAATATTACCAAAATAAATCATGCATCTAAAACGGGCTGTGAGCATTTAAGTTTGAACCAATGAATTCTACACTGTAATGGAGACCACATGAAACCTATAGACCAGGGGACCTCAATTCCAGTCCTCTGGGGGCAGCGTCCTGGACTTTTAGATGCGCCTGCTTCAACACACCTGAGACAAATATTCAGGTCATTAGCAGGGCTTTTGGAAACTTGACCGCATACTGAGTAGGTACTTCAGTCATTTATTCAGACGTGTTGGACCAGGGACACATGTACAAGTTGCAGGACTGGAATTGGGGGCCCCTGCTATAGACAGTGCAATTATGTATGTGTTATGTGATGCCATTTATCCAGACAAACATCACTACATTCTCTTTTCAGGAATAACAAGTAAAAAGGCACCAGCTGTGCTGATAATCTTAACGCCAAAAATACACTACATGCGGTCCGGCTCCGCCCCGCTCCGCAGGTCGCAGCTGAGCGAGTCCAATTTCCACTACCTCCGCTCTGCTCAGGTCCGCCTGGATGCGCTGCTCCTAGACGCATGCGCGGGAATTGCGAGATCGCGCGATAAATCAAGTGATAAATAAGTAAGTCAGAACAAAACAATTCATTCGGTGGAAGAAGGAGAACAACAGTAGAGACTGCTGCCTTGATCTTCTCTCGTAAATGAGCGACAGGACATGGTTTGAGCAACAGGAAGTGATGTATTACATTTCAGAATAAAATACTTTATTTATTTCTTGTATTGCGTTTGTAGGCGTAGTCATAAATGATAGTTTGACAGCATTTTTGTACAAATAAATCCGTATAGAGCTAGGATTAAGTCCGCCCGTGGTGATTTTATTTTGTAAATACGGAAGTTGTGCTCGTTCCTTTTCCTGTTGGTGCGACGTAATCTTCAAAAGTTGACTCCGGCACAGCTCCGGCGTCCGGCAGAAATAGAAAAATTTCTAATTTTGACGGACTGCCGTCCGCTCTCCGCTGCTCGCCGCCGCCGTGCGGAGCCAGTGTAAATTCTGTCATTGATTATAATGGGTGCGTATTTGCTGCGGAGGTCGGACCGGAGCGGGGCGGAGCCGGAACGCATGTAGTGTAAATTTGGCGTTAAGAGAAGACCAAAAAAACACATTACCTTCTTCTCCTGTTAGTACACCAAGGTCAAACACTGCTGGGCATGGAAACGTGGAACTGCAAGACCCCTCCCAAACTCGTTCCTGTCACAGAACAACAAGAGCATCAGAGTAATACTTGCAATTATATGTGTGTAAACAACAGTAAAGCTAGGTCGGGACCTGAGAGTCCCTGTATTATTTTGTTTGTTGTTTTTTTTCCCCACATCGAAATTAAACTAGGAAAATGCAATAATCGGGGGTTTTGTTTTAAAACTGAATTGGAGAAACAAAACGCTACATTTTTTGTTATTACAATCATTATTTCTAGTTGTTTAAAACATGAACAACTTTTAATACATGGTAAATTTGTGCACCGGGTGGGCCTTTCTGGCAGAAAAATAAATTCCAAAGATGTTTCTTTATTTCACGTTTGAAATACCAACTGATTACACTGACTTTTTTTGTGGCGTAAAAATGTCAGTTGTGTCAAAATACAGTGCATTAAATGTGTTGTCTCTGACATGCCTCTGACAGTTATAAAACCCAGGAGTTGATTTAGCACTTTGAATTTTTTACGAAATACTGAAAGTGCCCTGAAACTCCTTAACGCGGGTGCGTTTTACCGAAGAGGTGTAATTTTTGGCACAACACCTGTATAACTACGTCAACAAAACGTATACAGTATTTTATTCTGAAACGGAAAAACCAAAGAACAAACCGTACACGGATTCCTGAGAGATGGTTAATAAAATGCACACTATATATTCAGAAAACAAACTCTTTACTGTGTAGAAGTAGTTTACCTTCATTTCCAGGTGACACTGTTGAACTTCGGCTAACAGCTAGCCGCTAGCTGCTCCAGCACAAGAAACAGAGAACTCTGTATCAACAGAATCACTGCGGGCGCTCACAGGAGCTCTTTCGTTTAAGACGCACGTCCCACTACTTGTTGCATCCGTTGGTGACAAAATACTATTTAAAATTTTGGCAGAATCTTCTCTGGAGCTCATGGTGTTTGGCTGTAACTTCCTGCTGCTGCTGCCGCCTCAGCTCTCACGCATGCGCGATCCGATCTTGAAATTATGCCCCGCCTCTTCCGGGACAAAATGCTCTCACACACACGCATGTATTACCTCTCATTCACAATAGTATTAGTTCACACACACACGTACACACTAAAGTTCAGTCCCTTTCTAATTGTTTATGAAAAAATGGGGCATGCTTTGGTCAACATGATCACAATAATGTGCTGTTGTAAATAACTATAAGTTTAATGAACTCGATATTTGACCACTCTCTTCTCTTCTGTTTGTTTTTTTTTTTTTTGGTTGGGGTGTGTGTACAGAAATGAGCACAACCTGACATGATTAGAAGAAAAGCTGTTCAGAAGAAATTGACTTCAGACTAGTCAACAAGCTGTTAGAGGTGTTATATTAAAATTTTTGCATCTTCCTTTTACAGTTCAGCCTCAAATATTTATATTTTTGAAATAATCTTGTCACGTTCATCTTGCCCAGTTTATTTGGAGACCACACACACACACAATAAAAAAAAAACCTGGATAAAAAGACTGTCCATTAAACATTTACAATGGAAAAAAAATCAATTAAAAAATATAACTTTCTCAGGTCTCCAATAGCTACAAAGACAAGATTTTTTTTAAAATGATGTTTTCTCTGTCCCGGTCATTTCCTGTAAGCATTCTTAATAAGACAGGCAGACAGAATGGAAGCCTAAAAAGTGAGTTCAAGACAAATGAGAGCTGTGCAAAATATATAGTTTTTTTTTAAGTATTGTACGTATTGCAGCCCAGCACATCAGTTTGTATGTATTTATGAGGGCGATGTGAAAATGTCTTTCATTTTCACATTTGAAGAGAAAGTTCGGATCTCTGGGCAGGAGAAGTGTGTGGATAACTTGTGCAGTCACAGATTTTGTTCAGACATACAATCTGGGGGATTTGTACAAAAGACATGAGACACACCGAGTCAAAGACAAAGGTACCTGCATTTTGATATGTTTACAGTATACAGTATATATATA
>JBBPBX010028321.1:0-31635 GCA_038048925.1 Garcialebias charrua
TTCACACACCAACGGAGGTGGAGGAATTTATAAGGAAAACAAGACAACAGACTGATGAGTAACCATACTAAAGGCTAGAGGGCGCCAAATAGACTTAATTATGATTAATATTCTACATGATCGTTTTTTATTTTTTTTTTTTTTTTTATTTTTTTTTTTATATACAATACATATGTTTCATGTTTGTATGTATGTATGTATGTATGTGTATGTGTATGTGTGTATGTATGTATATATGTACATATGTATATATATATGTATGTATGTGTATATGTATATTACTATTGATTTTTTCTTTTCTTATTTAATTTATTCATTTTTATTTAAACAATTTATATATATGTATATATACAGGTAGTCCCCGACTTACGAGCGAGTTCCGTCCCTAGGGGGCGCTCGTATGTCAAAAATTCGTAAGTAGGATCACATAGTAAAAAAAAAAAAAAAAAAAAATTTTTTTTTTTTTTTTACTTTTTTTTTTTTTTTTTATAAATGAATACATGTACAGTACTGGACAGTCACCAAGCACTTAGCCTATCCTAACACAGTTTTTAAAGATGAAGGAATAAGTTGAATTGTCTCCCTTTCACATAAAGGGAGCAAGCTCCCTATGGAGCCTGCAGGGAGGAGGGAGACAATTCAACTGACTCCTTCATCTTTAAAAACTGTGTTAGGATAGGCTAAGTGCTTGGTGACTGTACAGTACTGTACATTTATCTATTTATTAAGAATATACAGTATATACAGTATTTTTATTTTTTATTGTTTTTTATTTATAAATAGATAAATGTACAGTACTGTACAGTCACCAAGCACTTAGCCTATCCTAACACAGTTTTTAAAGATGAAGGAGTCAGTTGAATTGTCTCCCTCCTCCCTGCAGGCTCCATAGGGAGCTTGCTCCCTTTATGTGAAAGGGAGACAATTCAACTTATTCCTTCATCTTTAAAAACTGTGTTAGGATAGGCTAAGTGCTTGGTGACTGTCCAGTACTGTACATGTATTCATTTATAAAAATAAAAAAAGTAAAAAAAAAAAAATGTTTTTTTATTTTTTTAATGAGATGCATGCTCGTAAGTCCGGGACCTCGTAAGTCAGAGCGCTCGTAAGTCGGGGACTACCTGTATCGTGTATATCGAGGATCCTCCTGCTGCCGTGCGGGCTCCCACTCGCCCCCCTCCTTCCTGCAGGCTGCAGGAGCCGCGCGCGAGACTTTCAGCACAACATGTAAACACGGCAGATATGAAGAGCGCTGCCAGCTGCTGAGGGGAAAAACAATGTTCTTTCTGAGCTAGTTTGGATTAAATTGTCAGATGAGGGCATAAAAAAACGTTTTTGTAGACGATGCTGAAAATAATCCCGAAGAAAGGTCGGAACTTTCACCATTTAAACAGCGGAGTGGAGCATGAACCGTGAAACGGCAGAACCGAGTGTTTTTCCAGCCTGCTGCTTCCTTAAAACAAACCACGGGTCTGAGCTCATTTAGTCATGCGTGCACCGCAGAGAGAGGTGGAGACATTATTAAATCAGCATTTTATCATTATCGCTAAAGATACGGTCCTTAGCGGCTAACAAGATGGCTAACGCTTTAGCCGTCTTCTTCCACAGCTGAGACTGACCGTGTCTTTAGCGATACAGCTGATTTAATAATGTCTCCACCTCTCGGTTCACGTTTCTGAGTGGAGGCTGTCGTGTTTTTACACAAGGATTCAATGCGACACTTTGTAGAGCAACTTAGAGAACGTCTTCGTGAACCCGGAAACAACCCCCTGACCCTTTCACAATAAAACCGGATACAGTACACAGAGGCTCACATTTACTGCAGTACTGTGATAAATCTGTTCTTGTTCAGAGGTTTTGCAGACATTGCCTGAACTTGGCACAGTTTGAAACTTGTGCACATTTTGTGGTTTGTTGTTAAAAATTACCAGCACATGCAAATAGTTGAGAGTTGTTACCTGTGACTGTTCTGGGTCAGTAAATTTTATGGCCACTGTTTACACTTTTGTTTTTGTATTTTAAAGGCCTTAAATGTTTTGATTTAACATTTTTTTAAATGTTAAAAGCACAAGAGCACCTTTTTAAGTTTAAATTATTTATTCTTCCTTTTTGCTTGAAGTACTTTTTATTTATGTGTGCAATTGATGGTTAAAATAAAATATTTAAGTTTGTTCAAATTTAGTGTTGACATTTTTTTATCAATTTTGAATCATTTTTTCATTGATTTTGGAGATATCGCGATATATATCGTGTATCGTGATATAGCCAAAAAATATCGCGATATAATATTTTCCTCATATCGCCCAGCCCTAGTCTGAACGTTCTGTTTATGATAATGAGCTCAGAAGGACACGCCCGTCAAAACTCTGTTTGCATTAACTCCGCCCTCTGTAACATGCTCCTCAAAAGCCAGCAGCTCCCGGCAGCACCCGACTGCAGGAGCAGAGACCACTGCCAGATACTGGCTGTTACAGAGTGATCGCTAATACACTAAAAATGGAACTGAAACGTAAAAATAACAATTATAAAGTATTATTATGTAGATGTATATATCTACTAGTCTCACCCCGATCTCTCTGAAACAAAAGGCTTTAAAAAAAAAAAACATGCCGTGACGGGGACGCGAACCCCGGTCCTTCGGGTGACAAACCAATTCTTTAACCACAAGGCCAAACCAGCAGTTGAGCAAAAGCAGTCCTCCATCGTATAAGAATGATTACAGTTTGCTTACATTTTGATGAAGTGAAAAGTATCCTCCTTCGGCAAACAGCCCACGTACCTCCGCTCGTTGCATGCGGCGCTTCGAACCGCGGCTGCACATCCAATCCAGACACACAATCCAAGTTCACCGAGTGTTTCCAGTTAATTTATCCGTATGAGGCAACCTCTGACCGGACCCACGGACCTCAGAAGCCAGCAGCTCCCAACAGCTCCTGGCCGCAGTTGGTCGCCGGCGGTCTGCTCGTTTACAACAATTATAAAGTATTATTATGTCGATGTATACAGGTGACCCCCGATTTACGAACGAGTTAGGGAGATAAGAACGGTTCGCAGCTCGATTCTGCCGTAGCTAGGGGGTGAAAATTATTTTAAAAAAATTTTTTATCATGCTAACGGAGCGTGCGCACACATAAGCATGTACAGTAGTGTACTGTAATGTTAAACATTGCTATTCACATTTACAGAATAAATAAAAATATATTTTCTTACTTTGAGATGGTCAAAGCCAGACATCTTAGGTTGCCATGCGTTGATTGTTGTCGGGCCGAGCAGCGCGGGGGCCGGCGAGCCACTGCAGCTGCTCCAGACCTGTGTTTAGGGCTGGACGATATGGCCAAAATTTTTATCACGATATAGTTCTTAATTTCGGTCGATATCGATATAATTCGATATCGATATAAACAATATAAAAGCCTAAAAAAAACTATAAACTATACAAATAAATTGATGTTCACCTTGTATTTGTATTTAGCCTCCAAAAAGATGGAAATCACCATCAAATAAACATAAAATTCTCAACCCAATAATTCTGTCGGGTCAGAATAAAAATAACAAAATCAATTACATTATTGTATAAAGTAAAATAGTTTTTGAATGACAAAGTTTTGAATATATTGTATAATGTAATGATTGTTCCATATTTAATCTGTTGTATTGAAGTTTGGGGAAAAGCATGCAAAACTTTTACAAATCCTATTTTTATTTTACTAAAAAGAGCTGTAAGAATTATTATTAGGAAGTGCTATGGTCACCCAACAAATATATTATTTCATCAATTGAAATTATTAAAATGTTATGATTTGGTTGAACATAGTATTTTACAAGTCATATATAAAACTAAAAAAAATATTACCCCCAAATATTCAATTACATTTTGTTTAAAAAGTTATTAAACCCTGAAGGGAATGTAAATGTTTGTAAAATCTTCATTTAGAACTAGTGTGAAGGAGCTGAGTTGCAGGAAACAGGATTGTGTTGACTTGATATCATCATAAACATTTATAAAACTATATGTTTTAAAAGATGATTAAATCAAAGTTGTTGGGAAGGTGTGGTGCAGGTGAAGTGAAGGTTGTTGTTTGTAGTTATTTTGTATTTTTTAAACAAGGGGCAGATATTATAACACTATTTTCGTCTTTCTGCACCTTTTCATTCAGTGTTTTTCTTTCTTTTTATTCTGATGAATCTGTTTTATTTTCAATTAAAAAAAAACATGTCGCGCTGGGGCTGTTTGTTTACGTCGTAGTTTCAGGGAAACGTTGGCTCAAACTTTATTCTTCATCTTCTGACTCTCATCATATTCTATCGAGTGGAAACTCTTCAGATTAAACAAGTAGATGTTTCCACAGCTAGTTAGAACGACTCTCCGTCACGTTTTGAAAAATAAAGAAACCGAGTAGGACTCGCTGCAGAAGAAGCCTGCAGTTTAACAAAACCGAACTACGTCCACACCGACGAATTAGTTTTTCCTCATCAGTGATGTCGTCTGCTTTCTCTTCGCTTGTGAAACTTTGTTCAGTCACATTCTGACGGTCATGAGCACTCGTTTTGAAGCGAAAACAACGCGCTTTGGAGACTAGCTTAGCTTTTAGCCTGCTACCGCTAACGTCTGCTGCTAGAGTGAGCGCTGCGTAACAACGACGTCACCACGCACGTTTTGTGTCACAGCTTTTTCTGTCCGGGCGCGTTGTTGAAGCAGCCGCTTCAACCCGAACAGAAAGAGAAAAACGTCAGTGAAAAGTTGTAAAATCCTATCGAAATATCGAAAATATGCTTAAACTTCATATCATCGTTATTGAATAAAAGTATATCGCGATATTTATCGTTATTGAATTATCGTCCAGCACTCCTGTGTTAGCTCCCGTGTTAGCTTCTGGAGCTAGCCAGGCCGGAGGTGTAGCCAGGCCGGCCGGAGGTGTTCGCGCGGCGGCCTGGCACGATCGGCGATAAATCCGCTGCTGCCTGAGACATCCACAAAGTTCACAGAGACGTTTCCAGCTCGTAATTAATCCATATGAAGCCATCCTGGTCACCAGTCTTCGGCCGGCTGCCGGCAGCTAACCTAAAATGGCGTCCGGTGTTGTACATTAATTTGTGACCGGAGACCCCAGTGACTGAACCTAAAATGGCGTCCGGTGTTCTACATTAATTTGTGACCGTGTAAACTGAAGACCTACTTCCTGCTTGAATGAATGCTGCCCAAGATTGCTAAAAAATGATCAGAAATGATCTTTTTTATCATAATTATTATTTATAAAGCCTTTAAAACAACCACAGCTGCAACAAAGTGATGTACACATGAAATTAAGAACATTTAAACACAAAAAAAAAAAAAAAAATTTAATACAGTAATTTCATATTTTTATTAAATATGATACGTTCGTAGGTCCCGTTGTTCGTAGGTCGATGGAGTCGTAAGTAGGGGGTTTGCTGTATATCTAGTCTCACCCCGATTTCTCCGAAAAGGCTTTAAAAAAAAGATGCAATGGACAGGATGCGATCTCTGGTCTCCCAAGTGCCGCGCCAGTGCTCTAACCACTCAACTAAACTGGCAGTCATGCAAAAGCAGTCCTTCATCATATAAGAAGTGTGTGTGTGTGCACAGTTTCAACGAGACAGAGTTCAAACAAGGTAATAAAACATTCTGGTTTTACTCAAGATGTGCTGCGTGGCTGGCCCCCCCGGGGCTAAATAAATGAATAAATAAATAAATGACCGCCGGGTCAGCTCCTAAACTGCTCGGCAACCGTGACGTGTATTTTACTGAAGTGGGTTGAGCCGCACCAGGGGTTGCTAGTTGAGGGGCTGGACTCAGGTTTGAGGTGGGTTGTCCTCTCGCTTGTGACGTCACATGCGAGAGTATTTTAAACCGAACCGTAATTATCACAGTAAAATAAATCTACTTAGAGTAAATAAACCACTGGGTGCATTTTTTTGGCACAAGAACTGTTTTTTTATGAAGTAAATACCCAAAGTTGAGTTAAAAAAAACATTAAAAAGTGAATTTTGCATGTGTGGTCCCCTTTAAGATCCAAAGGGTTGTAGGAGAAACGAGAGCTGGAAAAAGGAAAAGAAGAGGGAATTATAACACGTCTGAGATTCGGACATACAGGACTTAATGACTCACTTTTTACTATAAAAAGCATAATCGTGGGAACTGTGACCATTGTGGGCAGAAGGAAACTGTTGTACACGTTATAATGGAATGTCAGAAATTTGATCAAGAAAGAAGACATATGTTCAGACAGTTTGCGAACAGTTTGGCATTATAGACACTAGGGCTGGGCGATATGGAAAAAATCATATATCACGATATGGACTTTTTTATATCACGATAACGATATATATCACGATATAAAAAAAAAACGTTGGTCCAAAATTTTCAAGTACACACAAACAGGAAAAATACAGGAAAAATTTGGACCAAAGTTTTTATTTTATTTTTTATTTTATTTTACTACAGATACAGTTACAATTATAAGAATGTGAACAAAAAGAACAAGGAAATTTGGACCAAAGTAGAAACTTTGGTCCAACTTTGGACCTACTTTGGTCCAAATTTTTCCTGCAGGTGGCGGTAAAACAACGGCTGCTAATAAAACCCACGAAGAAGAAATCCGCTCTGACTGGAATCTGGAGTAAACAAGGCAAAGAAACAGAAAAGAGAAAACGTTGCGTTTGATTCCGGTTCTGTTGTGTCTCTGGTCTGTTTTGTATTGGTTAACTGGACCCGAGTTCGGACTCGGTTGAACTTCGTGTCCTCTGGACCCATTTTGTCTCCGAGTTTCAGCGGAGCGAAATAATGGAAGCTAACAAGGTGAGCTTCCCCCTCTTTTTGGTAAAAGTTCTTCTTCTTGGGCTGCCTGCGCAGCTGTTTCTCCATGTTGTGACACCCATAGATATCTGGTGACACCGGCTTCATGCCGGCTGCGTCTCTGTTGAACTCGAGTTTAACAACGTAAAGCATGTGTCGCAAACCCGCGCGTGCGTCAAACATAAAGCAGCGCCGTCATCTCGCAAAACCACAATATGAAGCTTCTTTGCGACCGTTATTTTTTTATTCTTATTTATCACGATAGAGACGATAGAAGGAAAGTAGCACGATAGACACGTTTCTATCGTCCCCACGATATATATCGTCATATCGCACAGCCCTAATAGACACACTACAAAGGAATTTAGGAAGCAAACATATTCAAATTATAATAAGATTTCTGAAAAAAACCAAATTGTTTAACATACTTTAACTTTTACGGTAGAAAACACATGGATAGATTAGGGAAATAACCATTTCGGACCACACTCCATACCAGTAGGTGGCGGTAATGCACACCTTCAGTTTCTTGCCAACCGCCATTAAACAACATGAAGAAGAAGAACTGGTTCTACCTCGTATAGCTCCGCCCTTTAGCTCCGCCTATTGGATATCTCTTCCGCGTCAGCGTCATACTGAATAACCTTTTAGTCCACGCCCACCTACAGTGTGGGCCTGCCCCGTGTGTATTTAACTCCACCACACGGAAGGTACTGCCTCTTGGGTAAGCTTACAGGGACATAAGAAGGAGTACCATCCAGCAGCAGTGATGTCAGTAACAAAAGTTACAAAGTAACGCGTTACTCTTGTCGGACCACTTTTTTCATTAACAAGTAATCTAACGCGTTGCTATTTAAAAATCCAGTAATCAGATTAAAGTTACTTTCATCAAATTATTGTGCGTTACTTTTTGTCATTTTCTTTTAGTACTGTATTTATTTTATTTCCTCAATGCGTCTCGGAGTGATTTAAAAAAAAAAAAGACGAGTCTATGCGGACATTCCGTCACCTGCTGTGAGTGTGAAACCTGACACCAGCAGCGCGTCCTGGAGCTTAGCTGAGGAAGTCAGCTGAGGAGGAGGACGAGTGATAAAAAAAAAAACCGTGACGTGACGTCTGCTTTATGCGACCTGAGTTTCAGCTTTCTTGAGGAAAGAGGAGCGCAAATTCAAAGCTGTATGGACTTTGTTTCACAAGACCTGCAGCAACAACACGTCTACTTGAACGGATTTAACGACATCATCCGAACGTGAACACAGGCGCTAACAGCTGCAACTTTTATCAGGTAATCAGTCCAGATCAATAACACAAACTGTAGGAGTTTTTCTGCATCGTCTGATGTGCAGGCTTTACTGAGCGTCAACACTTCAGCACTTTATGAAAAAACTAAGGACATGATCCACCTGCAGCTAAGAAGTGTGTGATTAAGACCCTGATGCTGCTCAATAATCTAGGTAGAAAAATCTAAAAAAGCTAAGTCTGGTCCTCTGGACATTCAAAAAACAAAACAAACAACAACAAAAAAATTGTAGAAACGTTTCATATTTCATCAGAAAGACTTCTCAGTCTGGAGCTGTATTCAACTCAGTCTTATAAATAGCACCCTCTCACAGTGGATCAACCAGTTTGTTGATGACAGCCAAAACCAGCTGCTCACATGATCAAGGAGGACCATCAGCCTAACAATGGATCATTAGCACCCTGATTGTTTGCTATTCACAGAGGGCTGAGTGACACTAGCAATAACAGCATTGTAAGAGGTAGACAGTTGAACCCGGAGGCCTCCACCTCTGTTTAATGATGGATGGTTTCTTTTCACAAAGATGGCCTCCTTTACTCCTCTCTCAAACCATTGTTCCTCTCTATCAAGGATGTGAACATCTTCATCCCTGAAAGAGTGACAGCTGGCCTATACAAACGTATTGTTCACTTGACACATTTTCAAAATAAACATTTTATAAGTCTTTGTTGTAAAAATATTATTTGTTTAGTGAAGTAAAGAAAGACACTTTTTTATATAAAGCAAGTATTTCTTTATTCATTCAAACTTCATTTATGATATTGAAATCAAGAAATACTACCTTATATTTTTTTATCAAAAGTATTTAGAAAGACCATTGTGTTTTTTGAATATTTTTTATTAGTAATTATTTTACATTTAAAATTTTTATGTATTGTGACAGAGTTCTTGTCAGCAGCTGCTGAAAGTAACTAATAAAGTAACTTAGTAATCTAACTTAGTTACTTTCCAAATCAAGTAATCAGTAACTTAACTAAGTTACTTTTCCCAAGGACTAATCAGTAACTTAACTAAGTTACTTTTTCAATGTAACTATGCCATCACTGTCCAGCAGTAAGAATTTTGATGCCATGTTGGGAGAGTGGAAAGGCTAAAATAGACTGTTTTGCTTGGGCAGCAAATAAACGTGCTACAGAAATGGGAATAAAAGAAAAAAGATATTGCGCTGCCGTGCCATATTCAGTTACACCTTTTTGGTTATTTCCAAATGTGACTGTAGATTTAGAGGTCTATGAAAAAATACAGTTTAATAAAGATATGAATTGTGTAGATTTTGTACAAGATAAACTTAAAGGGGACCACAGATGCAAAATTCACTTTTTAATGTTTTTGTACTCAACTTTGCGTATTTACTTCATAAAAAAACAGTCCTAAGGCCAAAAAAATGCACCCAGTGGTTTATTTACTATAAGTATATTTATTTATCTTAGATAGAAACGCGCCGATTGCACTTCCTGCGGTTTGTTACGTCACAAACCGCAGCCACAACCCACAGCCACAACCCATCCCAACCTTTGTCCCGCCCCCGTCACCTAGCAACCCCTGGTAATGCTCCACCCACGCGGTTCCTGAGTTCATCTCAGCCTGCACACTAGGTGGCGGTATGCACCTAACAGTTGTTTGCGATCCGCCATAAATCAAATGGAGAAGAAGAAAAATAGTTCATCTCAGCAGAATGGCTCCTAAAGTTAAATGTTGCGTTGTTGGCTGCATTACACAACATGTGTTGATACACACTCTTCCAGTCTCAGAGAGCAGAGATGCGTGGCTTAATTTTATTTTTAATAGCAATGTCCAGGCGACATTACCGTAGAAGAATTACACTTCTTATACGATGAAGGACTACTTTCGTACAACTGCCAGTTTGGTTGAGTGGTTAGCGCGCTCGAACGCCACTCGGGAGACCTGGGTTCGCATCTTGTCCATGATCTTTTTTTTTCCCCCCCTTTTTTTTTTTAAACTCCTGGCGCAGATAATGGAGCACTAAGCAGATTTAAAATTGATAGTTTTCAGATGGGAACAGATGTGTGCATGTTTGTGTGAGTGTGTGTGTTTGTGTGTCGGGCCGGCTCCTCGGAGAAACACAGATAAAAAGATAGCCCCGCTGTGAGTGTGTGTGTGTGCTTTGCTCCATCCAGCTCGCGCGCACAGGCAGAGGGTGGGAGAGTCAGAGGAGACATTACAGAGGAAGAATAAAAAATGACACGACAACTTGTACACTCTGATCTGTCGTGGTCCAGTTCAGCTCAGCTCAGCTCGGCTCTGTGGTAGTAACGTGAGTTGACTTCCTCGTCTGCCTTTGGAGGGCGGAGTTAATGCAAGCAGAACTTTGAAGGGCGTGCCACGAGATCTCATTATCATAAACCGGTCGTTCAAAACGAAAGTTAAAAATGGCAGAATTAAAAAGGGTATAATTGATTATCTAAGAATTATTTTGTGTATTAAATTGAATAAACAGTGTCTGGTAACCCCAAAGAAATACCATAAAAATTTTAAAAACATATCTGTGGTCTCCTTTAACAATGCATATACATCTTTTCTTACTATATATACAGATGGTTCAAAGGATTCAGAATCAGGTAAAACAGGATTTGCTTATGCTATTCCTGAGCTAAATATAATTATGAAGCAAAGAACGTCTGATCACTTAGTTGTGTATACAGTGGAAATGTTAGCAATTCTAATGGCGTTACAATGGATAGAACAAAATATGAAAAATAGAGTACTTATATGTTCAGATTCATTATCATCGTTAATGTCTATTTTGAATTTCTCATCCAACAGTCATCAGGAACTGGTATATGAAATATATGAAGTTATATTTAGACTTACACAAGCTAAAGTACAGGTTACGCTCATGTGGATACCTGCTCATAAGAATATAGAGGGGAATGATGTAGCAGATCATCTTGCTAAATTATCTCTAAAACAAGTTGGAATCATGGAAATCGCATTTGGTAAATCTGAAATGAAACCTATTATTAAAAACCAAGTTAACTCTGATTGGCAGCGACTCTGGGAGGAGGAGACTAAAGGTCGTCATCTGTTTCAGATACAGAAGAAAGTAGGGAGAATGGAAATGATTGGACGAAGTCGAAAGGATCAAGTGGTGATGACAAGATTACGGCTTGGTCACACAGGATTAAATAAAATTTTGCATTTGATAGGGAAACATCCAACAGGTCTTTGTGATTGTGGCATGGACATGGAGACAGTAGAACATGTAATAGTCCACTGTGAAAAATATAGGGTGAGTAGAGAAAAATTAAAACAGGAAATAAGAAAATATGGGATGGAGACATTACGAGTGGACAGGCTATTAGTTAAACATGACAAGATAAATGAGGTACTTATTAAATTTCTTAAGGAAACAAAACTGTATACAAGAATATAGTTTAGGTAGGTAGTACGGTAGGTTTGAAAAATACTCTGGCCCACACTCCAGCACAGTAGATGGCGATAATGCATCTTAACGTTAGATGCCACCCGCCATTAAACACAAGAAGAAGAAGGTACCGCCTCTTTTCATAATTCGCCGTCTTCTAAAGACCATCCACGAAAGAAAAAGATTTCCGAGACCTGCCCGGAGTGGGGCATCTCGACGATGAGGAGCTTTGATGAGCACCTCATGTGTGCGGTGCCTGGGGCCACAGCACGCGGAGCTGAAATGCCTGCCGCAATTGTGCCAACTGCCCGCCTGCGAGCGGAGCGCAAGGCCGCCCTGCTCGGGCTAGCCAAAAAAAGCACGCGGCCCGGAGGGACAAGTCTCCGGAGGCCCAGGCTGCACACTCGGAAGCGGGGGCCGAGTCGGACTGCTCAGCGGACGGAGAGGAGCAGCGAGCTGAGCGCAGCCACTTCCCCCCTCGGCAGCGTGACGAGGAGAGCGAGGGCTCAGCCCCCCTCACGCCGAGGCCTGGGGCCACTCAGCTTCCCACACTGGGCGCTGTTGCATGAGCTGCCAGCTACCATTAAGGAGGCCGCAGAAACGAAGGCCTGCCTGTCCCAGTGCCGCCACCGCCAAAGTCGGACGACCTGCAGGGGAGGTTTGTAACCGCTTCAACATGAGGCCCAGACCCAATATGGCCACGCGTTCCGGCCGTTCACCTGCCGGCGTTCGCGCCCATCACGAAGATAGAAGGGTTCACTGAACGGGGGTTCCCATCAGCCCCCCCTGGAAACGGGGCCCGACAGAGCGGTAAGAAGCTTGATGTCGTCACAGCCGTCCCACATCGCTGATACGGATGGAGAGCGGGGCCACCAGAGGCAGCGGGTTCGGCGCTCCACGGTGGCAGAAACATCGCACCGTGCAGCTCCCTCGCCTCCCCCTCCCAGGAGAGACCGGCGCCATCTGCACCTCCAACCAGCTGCTGCCAGCATTTCCAGAAGGGCCATCATCAGGGGCGAAACTGGGCCAGTCAGCGACAGCAGCACACGCAGACGAGAGTAGGAAAAGTGTCTCGCTGCAGGAGGTGTGTGTGATGATGTGAAGTGTTGTTGTTGTGTAATAAAACACCAAAGTGAGCAACAGAATGATTCTTCTCATGTGTCGAGCTCGTCTGTGGGGTCATGTCGCCCTCTAGCGGCTCAGGTGTGTACACTTCCCACCACTGATTAAAGCTGGTCTCGAATAAACAGCTTTCAACGAAACAAGGTAATAAAACATTCTGGTGTCACACAAGATGTGCTTTGTGCTGCGTGGGTGAAGCAGGGCAGAGCCCCTAGCCCCCCCGCTTAAATAAAAATATATATACAGTAACCGCCGGGTCAGCTGCCAACTGACCGGCAGGGTTCATAACATCTCAGTAGTTTCAACGAGACAGAGTTCAAACAAGGTAATAAAACATTCTGGTTTCACTCAAGATGTGCTTCGTGCTACGCGGGTGGAGCAGGGCGAAGCCCCTAGCCCCCCTGTTTAAAGAAATGACCGCCGGGTCAGCTCCTAAACTGCTCGGCAGGGCTCATAACATCTCAGCACAGTTTTCAACAAACCAGACGTTGCACGTGCTCCAATGAAGCCGGCCCAGATACAGCCAGACCAGACTCGCTGCAGCTCTGAGCGCAGCATGCGGAAACGCATCTGATAGAGCGAACACCGGTCACAGCTAATGAAGCTGCGGGCCGTGCGCGGCAGGAGCGACGCCTGGCCTCAGATGCCGGGTACCCACCAAATGTGTTTTGGTCGGCGGAAGCGGCCAGTTTACATTGAAAGTCTATGTGGAGACGCGTCGAGGCGCGGCGAATCGTGAAGCGGCGCATTTTGAGCGTTTCAAGCGGCGCGGCAGCGCGCGGCAGTTCTTTTCCATGCACTCGACGCGTCCGAAGCCGGCGAACGAGTCGAGCAGACAAAGTTCAAATATTTGAACTTTCGACGCTCGCCACGTCGCAGCAACCAATCGGGAGAGATCTGCTATGTGATGGCGCAACGACGACGGGACTTTTTTTGGACTTTTTAAACTCTCCCCATCGAGCCTCCATGAAGAAACCAGCCTCCGGTAAGAAACTTGGCATTTTTACAGTTGCCGCTGTCCGCTCGAGCGTACGATCACCCCAAACATAAAAAAAAACAGTTTTAATTAGGGCTGAACGATTTTGGAAAATAATCTAATTGCGATTATTTTTCTATTAATTGCGATTGCGATTTAAAATGCGATTATTTTTTTAAAATACCTTCTCAAGTATTTTTCAACAAACAGAAGCAATAAATTAATCTGTTTTATAATAAACAATGTCAGATTTATTTAAAGCAGAGATTACAATAAAGCAAACAAATCTATGCCTTTTCTTTTCACCATTTCTATTTTTTCTTGTTTCATAAACATAATAGTAAACATGTTAAGTGAATTTCCTAACTACTGTCTGAACTTCACATGACAGTTAATAAATAAATGTAAAAAATTAGATATAAAAAAATTTAAACTTACTGCTTTCCAGCCAGTAACATCATAAAAAAATAAAGTGCAAAAAACAGAGAATCTGCTTTAACCAACTCGTTCTGGGAATTCAAACTCAGTGAACACTAAATAAACTAGTATCTGTTCTTATTAAATCTTTTAGATGTAAAAAAAAAAAAAAGAACAACTCTTGGAACAATAATGTAAACATTATAGTCAGTCAGTAACAGCAAGATGCAGAGCCTTGTGAACAGACTCCAACACCTCAGGTTGCCAGGTTAGGATAAGGGAGTGTGCATAACAGTCACCTGACAGCACCTGAAATGGTTTTAAGCTGCTCTAGCACCCTGGCAATCCTTTGGATCCCCATCTTGTTGGACATTCAGTGATGAGGCTGTGTCCAGAAAGTTTGAGATCCCTCTTCAGTCATTGCTGCCTTCTTCCAACTGTGGGAGAGACACTGCCATCCTTTAGTACATGTCCTGTAATACAAAATAAAAAATAAATACACACATTCACATCCTCCACTCTCACTTGTGCAAAAATTGAGGACCTGAAAAATCTTGTTAGTTAAAAACAATGTAGAGGTTTTAGCTTTTCCCAGTTTATCAATGTTAAGAGAATGCAAAACGTGATAACTAAATAGCTTCACATTACTGAACATAATAATTAACATTTTTATTTAAAACGGACAATAAGGATAATATAATAGTCGTGACATCACGACCAGGTTTGGTAATACACGTAATGAGAAAATGCATCACCTCATCTAAATAGCTATGCTAAAGCTAAGCTAACAACAACAACACCACTAGTTAAAAAAAAAACAGCTTGCGCAAAACGTGTGTTTTACTGGTTCTGTATTAATTCATATCACTAACGACACAACTGTTTTTTTTTTTAAATCAGATAATTAATGAGCTTTTTCACGAAGAACTTTAGCTTGCAGAGCTAGCTGCTAACAGGGCACCGTCAACAACAGTCCTGGTCACATGACCAGCTCGTGCTCTGTTTATCTTCCGCTGTCTCGTGTTTCAGCCTCTAAGATCAGATACACGTTTAAATGGGCTAACTTACCTGCATTTATAACTTTTATGACTTGTGTCGAGCCTGAAGAAACAGTGTTGAAGCGCACGGTCTCCTCCTCCTGTTCTGCTCTGTTTTGCTCCACTCAGAGCTGCGCGCGGCCAGAGCGGCTCACTCCCAAGTCACGTGACCAGTCAAATCGCAGCCCGTGCGATTAGTGAATCGCGTTTTAACATATCGCGAGATAATCGCAAATGCGATTAATCGTGCAGCCTTAGTTTTAATCTCAACAAAGACTTTTGGAGCTGCAGTTCGGCTCGTAGAAAACCCACTCAAGTAGTAACGAGGCTCACGTACAGCTGATTTCATCTGCTCAAAACAAACAAACCGAAAGGAAAAGGAGCCAGACCTCCTCCCACTGCGCGTCATTAGTGTGAACAGATTCTGGTGACAAGCGGCCAAGAGGGTGCGGCAGGAGCGTTTCGACGCTTTTGGTGGGTACCCGGCATCAGCGTGGGTTATGCTACGTTCACACCGGACTCGTTTTAAGCGGCCAAAAAGCGTGAAACGCCTCAAGGTGGACGCACTGGACGCACTGGTGTTCAGACCAGAACGAGAAGCAGCAGCGGCGGTGGCGGCGGGGTGTGGGAGGAGTTTACAATTCAAAACTTACCCGATATCCCGACTTTCTCACTGACACTCCGCCAGGCAAGGACTGGATGGGAACACACAGCAACGGTGAGTTTCTCCTCCATACTTGAACACGAATTTGCGGGTTGTTTCTGTGTCTCACAAACAATACGTCACACTTGCGCAACGGCCGTCCCCTCGTTACCGCGTCACATAGCTGACTCTCCTCCCTGATTGGTTGTCAAGACGCGTTGAGCGGCGAAAGTTCAGATTTCTCAACTCGAGCTGTGGAGGCTGACACGGGCACCGCATGCACGGAAAACGCTCTGCCGCCCCTTCTGCGCCACTCAAAACGGACGTGACGCGATGCACGACCCCTAGAGGCGCGTCCCCCATTGACTTTGCATGTAAACCGGACGCTCCTGCAGCTCAAAACACATCCGGTGTGAACGTACCATTACTTCCACTGCAGTCTCGCTGATGACTCGCAGTGTAGAGACGGTCACGCGGCGGACTGCGTGCAACAATGACAACACCGCGCTTCAGCGGGTGTTCACTTTAGCTGCGAGCCCGTTAGTAGAGCGCGGCGCGATAACGTCAGCAAGACGCGAGCCTGTGGCAAAGGCAGCTCCCTGCTCATCGTGTGTTTCCCCCACTGCAGTCTCGCAGACTCGCAGTGTGGAGACGGTCACGCGGAGGACTGCGGGCAGCAATGACAACACCGCGCTTCAGCGGGTGTTCACTTTAGCTGCGAGCCCGTTAGTAGAGTGCGGCGCGATGACGTCAGCAAGACGCGAGCCGCCGCCTGCACGACAGTCTGCTTGCGGCAAAGGCAGCTCCCTGCTCATTGTGTGTTTCCCACACTGCGGTCTCGCAGACTCGCAGTGTGGAGACGGTCACGCGGAGGACTGCGGGCAGCAAAGACTACACCGCGCATCAGCGTGTGTTTTCTTTAGTTGCAAGCTCGCTAGCAGAGCATGGCGCGATGACGTCAACAAGACGCGAGCCGCCGCCCATGCGGCAGACTTCGTGCGGCAAAGGCAGCTCCCTGCCTCATCGTGTGTTTCCCCCACTGCAGTCTCGCAGTGTGAAGACGGTCACACGACGGACTGCGTGCAGCAAAGACAACGCTTGTGTTTTACTTTAGCTGCGAGCTCGCTGGCAGAGCGCGGAGCGATGATGACAGCAAGACACGAGCCGCCGCCTGCGCGGTGGATCGCATGCGGCAGAAGCAGCGCCCGACCTCTTCTGTCAGCGCAAACACGCACGCAGCTCTAAATCCATCCCTTTTCCGACCAGGGCTCCCGTGAGTCACTCACATGACGGAGGTAGAGCCCTAATGTCCATGTCGCGTTCAGAGATTATGCGCTCTGAATCGCTGCAAAACCTCCTTTTCAGAGGAATGTTAAAAGACGAGCTGTTAGAGCAGAGCTCCTCCCTGAGGACAGAGATCAAAGACCTGCTGTCAAAGGGAGTATTTTGCGGAGTACTAGACGAGGAGATAAACACAGGTTTTTATTCCGTCATTTTTCTCATTCCGAAGAACTCAGGGGTTGTTTGAGGCTGATTCTCGTTTTGTCAATTTTCAACAAATCGATTGTAGAAAGAGGTTTTCACATGCTGACAATAAACAGCTGTTGAGAAACGATCCAGCCGTTGCACACAGCTGGAATGAGAATTTTTTTTTATCTCAATTTGCTCCTGCTGAGCAGGTCCAAAGAGGAAGCTGCAGCTCAAACCAGGGTTTTAGCAGAACACTTGTTAATCCTGGGGTTTTCAATCATCTGGGGGGAAACAGCCGTTGCATACAGCTGGAATGAGATTTTTTTAATCAATCTGCTCCTGCTGAGCAGGTCCAGAGAGGAAGCTGCAGCTCAAACCAGGGTTTTAGCAGAACACTTGATCATGCGTCTTCAGCGGCGTCCATCATGCGTCTTCTCTACTGATGGCGGCCGGTCATGTGGTTGTGGGTCTGTTTTTGTTGCATACAAGCGCGCTGCGTCATTGGTTTGCCCGCCTACGCGTGGATCCTGTGCGTCAAAAGAGGCAGGTGATCAAGATCCCCCCCCCCCCTTGGGGATCGATGTACGTCATTGGGGGGGGAAACCCCTGACGTTGTCAGAAGGAGTCTCCATGACCACAACTACGTCTCATGTCCCAGTCTTCACAGACGCCGAGTCTTCACAGATGCCTAGTCTTCACAGACGCCTCTCTCATGATGGACTGGGGTGGCACGGGTCAAGGTCAAGCAGTTGGAGCGATGTGGCCAGAACACACTCGCCCCCATATAAACATGTTGGAACTGCTGCCAGTTTTTTCAAAGTAGTACAGCATTTTGCCCCTCTACTTCAAAACAAACATGTACTGATACGCACCATCAACTAGGTGGCAGCATCGTACATAAATCTGGCGAGGGGGCGTTCGTTCAGCTCAGCTGATGGGCATGGCAAGCAACTCTTGCTTTGGCTCACCGGTATCTATGCTCTCTGCGAGCAGTGTATATTCCTGGTGTTCTGAACAGAGGAGCAGAAATCATGTCAAAAGGGGTGGGGGTGGGGGGGGGCACGTCAGGGAGACTGGACAGTGCACCCCGACATAACACAAGTTTGGTCCAGGTTCGGCCAACCGAGCGTGGACAGTTTGCGTCGCGGGAGAACGCGCAGTGCCCACTGTGGTTCTCTCTGAGCTCGAAAGACAACCCTCCCCTGGGAGTGGACGTTTTTGTTTACAGCTGGTGGTCAGAGAAGCTACTACAGTATACGCTTTCCCACCCGTCACTCTCATCCCTCGCGTCCGGGAACGAGTCCAGAGGGAGAAGTTGTCAGTCATCCTGATAGCTCTAGAGCGCAAATACACACTGTGGTTCCCGGTCCTCCAGCAGCTGTTGTGGGACGAACCCCTACAGCTTCAGTGGAGGGAGGATGCGCTTCTGCAGGCAGGAGGGGCGATCATGCACTTTCCAGAGATAGGCCAACCCCTGTGGGCTTGGAGGCTGAATGGAATCGTTTAGCTCATTTGGGCCTGTCTCCAGCTGTGGTGCAGACTATCCAAGACGCACGAGCTGCGTCCACAACAACGTGTACGCGTCAAAATGGGCAGCTTTCCAGCGCTGGTGCGCTGAAAAAGGTGTTGACGCCACATCATGTGAGTTGGGCTGCGTGTTGTCGTTTCTGCAGCTGTTGCTAGAGAGAAATTTAGCTTACAGCACCATTAAAGTGTATGTTGCAGCTATTTCCTTGTGTCACGAGGGGTTTGGTGACAGGGCATTGTTTAATCACCCGCTGTTAAAACGGTTTCTGCAAGGTGTGCGCAGACGTAAACCAGTGAGGCGTGACCTCTCACCTCAGTGGGATCTGCCCCTGGTGTTACGCGCTTTGCTCAAGTTCCCGTTGAACCTTTGAGCGAAGTGTCACTGAAGTTTCTGTCACTCAAGATTGCACTCTTGCTGGCGCTGACGTCAGCGAAGAGAGTGAGTGATTTATGTGCATTGTCTGTGGGCCCCATCATGTTTACAATCCAACAAGATGGAAGCTCTGCCACTTTAAGGCCTAATCCGGTTTTTATGCCAGATGCATAAACAGTGCGTTTAAATCAAGGCAAATTATCTTAAATGGGCTCCATCTTCCTTCTCACACTTCAGAGAAGGAAGCCAAACATCATTTGTTGTGCCCTGTCCGCGCACTAAGATGTTATGTGTCACGAACGGCCAGTCTACGCCAGTCCCAGACTTTGTTTATCCACTACAGGGACAGCTCTGTGGGGCGAGCTTTGTCATCCCAGCAACTCTCACACTGGCTGTGTGAAGCCATATCAGAAGCTTACAGAATGTGTGGAGTAGAACCTCCTCAGATGCTACTTGCTCATTCTACGCAAGCAATTGCGTCTTCTGCAGCTTTACATGGTGGGATGACAGTGAGTGATATTTGTTCGGCGGCCTCGTGGGCCACGCCCTGCTCGTTCTTAAGATATTATCTTCGTGACACAGTGACGTGCGGTCAGGGGAGGCAAGTGAGGCCACGCCTCCCCTGTCATCATGGAAATAAAAAAATGTAAATTGAAAAAATAAATGTAATTATTGTATTTATCCTTTGATTTGTACTATAAACTTATTTTACTAAAAACTAAACCAGTTTTAAGTTATTTTTTAGTCAAAATCAATGATTTTTCTTATTTAGCGTTCAAATGTACTGAGATGAGACGTGCAGACGTGCGCAGAGGCACCGGCTGCTTGGCTTCAAAGATTGCGCAATCACTCGGCTGACGTGCTGTAGCTGCAGTGTGAGCCGTATTCCTGTACCTTTTATGTCGCTATTAAAATGTCCAAATACTTTTGCTATATAAACTACATTTCTATAGTTTAGCTGGTGAATATAATGTCTCGTGTTTTTGTCTAAAACTGTATGTGCACTGAGCGATCTCATAAAACGGCTGTGAATCCACACACACACGCGGCCAGCCTCTAGAGGCGGGGCTAGTGAACTCAGGGTTCTGCTTCAGCCTCGCGCTGCAGGAGGAAGTGACAGCACTTAAGTAACAGAGCAAAAAGAGTAACTTTTCACAATCTACAAATATCTAGAACATTAAACACTTAACTAAAAGTTTTAGTATTTTGTTAACAATTTAGTTTTGATCATTTTTACGCATAAGCACAGAGTTTACATTTTTAACATGATTTCCCAAACCATTCCACAATTCATCTCCCTGTATTGAAATAAACCGTCCCTTCAAACTAGTCCTATACCTTGGCTTTGCTAAAATGTCAGTTCCCTTTAGACTGTAGCAGCTTTCTCTCTTAACAAAATACATTTGAACATTTGAGGGTTCTATTACTAACAAAATATTATAGTCCACCAAATCATAAAACTTCAGTACTTTGAGTTGTTTAAATAATATATTAGATAGATGACATTAAGGATTTCTTGTAATCATTCTCACAGCTCTTTTCTGTAAAATAAAAATATATTTTGTTATAGTTTAATTTAATTTATAAGTAAAGGTAAGACTAAAATAATTTTTTCTCCAAATTAAATGTGCTTTTTTGTGTGCTACAGTTTGTATGTGTAAAGATTGCTGATATGAGATTTTAATCACAACTGCTGCCAATCAAATGGCGAATAAACTACTCTGTAGGAATCATGTATTATAAAAGAAGAAAATAACGCTATCCAAAGTATCCAAAACGCTGAAGAAGCTATGGCAGACAGAAGCCAAAACGTGGAGAACAGTTTTTGTCTGTTTTTTATTATACATATGAAAAAAAAACTGCACAGTGCCTCACCAGCCATGAACCTCACCGCACATCACTGTCGTGACATGTCAGGCCTCTCCATGATTAATTCAGTCCTGGGCGTTATGGATTAGCAGGGTAATGTTTTTCATGTGGTGTTCTACCACTCCATCTGCCTCAGTGCAGGATGTGTGAGTGTTGCCATCAGTCTCAGGTTGCTGGGACTGAGCTGTTTTTATTGTTACTGACTTTTAAACCTGTCTATACATAGTTCAGAGTCAGTTATGTTCCCCTGTTGGGAGGTCACCGCCGAGGTCTGTTCTAACCTCCGGCGTTGTTGCAAAAAAAAAAACACAAAACGATAAACAATGTTTGTGAGGCTGCGGTGCAGCTGTCACACGCCTGTCAGGCCGCAATGCAGGAATGCAGGCTCATCCGCCAATCACCTGCGCCATCCTCTGGTGCGTCGTGACGTGGGACGCACGTATGACGTACAAGGAAGGACAGATGTGTGTTTGGGTGAGCAAGGACTTCATGCTTGGGCTGGACCCAGCGGGGCATGGACTACATCCTGCTTCACCCTTTATCCAATAGGCGGAGCTAAAGGGCGGAGCTATACGAGGTAGAACGTTGGTTACGTATTGTAACCCTAGATTCTACAAGTATAGCGGAGCCCTTTAGCTTTGTGGGCCCCATTGGCTCTTGAACGGCTGAATGATGAGCTGTTCGAGGTAGTACCTTCCGTGTGGTGGAGTTAAATACACACGGGGCGGGCCCACACTGTAGGTGGGCGTGGACTAAAAGGTTATTCAGTATGACGCTGACGCGGAAGAGATATCCAATAGGCGGAGCTAAAGGGCTCCGCTATACTCGTAGAATCTGGGGTTACAATACGCAACCAACGTTCTTCTTGTTGGGTAAGATGTTGTTCTGGTTGTTAAACTGGTCCAAAAATGAAACGATGGAAACTCAATAAAAACTCTGTTCAGTGAACGTTAAATCCAGATGTTCTGTCAAATGCACTCAAAGGTCCGAACATCTGGAAAGAAGCCTACAGTCAGACTGCTTGAACAGATGTTGCTCTTCTACACAGGTTGTTACAGCTTCATGGTGCATTCAGGGACAACTCGTCGATGATGCTGCTCAACAAGCAGAATAATGGAGATTAATAGAATGAATGAGTTTTATATTTAAATATTTAAAATAAGTATTTGTTGAAATATTATCAGAACAGGAACTTCTTCTTCTGCTGCAGTCACACAGTTTCACCTGTTATTTAAAATAAATCAATATTGAATATGTTGCAGTGAAAGAGTCGTAAAATAAAAACACATGAGCTTTGAACCTATTCAGGGGTTCTGGAGAGGAGGGTCCGTCGGATAGTCGAACCTCGGATTCAGGAGGAGCAGTGTGGTTTTCGTGCTGGTCGTGGAACACTGGACCAGCTCTACACCCTCAGCAGGGTCCTGGAGGGCGCGTGGGAGTTTGCCCAACCAGTTTACATGTGCTTTGTGGACTTGGAAAAGGCATTCGACCGCGTCCCTCGGGGGGTTCTGTGGGGGGTACTCCGGGAGTATGGGGTACCAGGCCCATTGATATGGGCTGTTAGGTCCCTGTACGACCGGTGTCAGAGCTTGGTCCGCATTGCCGGCAGTAAGTCAGGCTCGTTTCCAGTGAGAGTTGGACTCCGCCAAGGTTGCCCTTTGTCACCGATTCTGTTCATAACTTTTATGGACAGAATTTCTAGGCGCAGCCAAGGTGTTGAGAGGATCCGTTTTGGTGGCCTTAGAATCGCTTCTCTGTTTTTTGCAGATGATGTGGTCCTGTTGGCTTCATCAGATCGTGATCTACAGCTTTCGCTGGAGCGGTTTGCAGCCGAGTGTGATGCGGCCGGGATGAGGATCAGTTCCTCCAAATCCGAGGCCATGGTCTTGAGCCGGAAAAGGGTAGCATGCCCTCTCCGGGTCGGGGATGAGGTCCTGCCCCAAGTGGAGGAGTTTAAGTATCTCGGGGTCTTGTTCACGAATGAGGGAAAACTGGAGCGTGAGATCGATAGGCGGATAGGTGCAGCATCCGCAGTGAAGCGGGCGCTGTACCGGTCTGTCGTGGTGAAGAGAGAGCTGAGTCAAAAGGCAAAGCTCTCAATTTACCGATCGATCTACGTTCCCACCCTCATCTATGGTCATGAGCTTTGGGTTGTGACCGAAAGAACGAGATCTCGGATACAAGCGGCTGAAATGAGTTTTCTCCGCAGGGTGTCTGGACTCTCCCTTAGAGATAGGGTGAGAAGCTCAGTCATCCGGGAGGGACTCGGAGTAGAGCCGCTGCTTCTCCACATCGAGAGGAGCCAGTTGAGGTGGCTCGGGCATCTGGTTAGGATGCCTCCTGGACGCCTCCCTGGGGAGGTGTTCCGGGCATGTCCCACCGGGAGGAGACCCAGAGGAAGACCCAGGACACGCTGGAGGGACTATGTTTCTCGGCTGGCCTGGGAACGCCTTGGGATTCCCCCAGAGGAGCTGCTCCAAGTGGCTGGGGAGAGGGAAGTCTGGGCCTCCCTACTTAGGCTGCTACCCCCGCGACCTGACCCCGGATAAGCGGACGAAAATGGATGGAATGGATGGATGGATGAGCTTTGGGAGTATTTGAACAACACCTAAGTGAAATGAGTTGATCAAAATGTGTGTTTGTTATTGAAAGCTTTATCAAAAGTCTCCTGTACAGAACACAGTGAGGAGGTTTGATAAATGAATGAAACTAATATTCTACAGTAAAATGTGTGAAATGATCTCTGTTATTATTTATGAGCTGTAGAATGAGACCACAGTTCAATTAGTTCAGAATGTCACTTTATTTTCTAAGAGCTTTATTCAAAGTGTCCAGCATTAAAGTGACACACTTGAACTTCTTAATAATCTTCTAAAACGTTCAACTCATTTATTATTGTTGCTTCAATCTTTATTGGCTCTTCACATTTAGTGTCCACCCTCAGTCCTACATTCTTCACTTTCCTCTTCTTCCTCTGTCTCCTGACACGTTTCCCTCCTCCAGATCTTCCACTAACAGCAGCACACTTTCTACCAGCACCCTGTTTAACAGCACGGTGGTGGTCGTTGTTAACCCGGGCCTCGACAAAACTGTTTTCTGTCGGATGCCCTTCCTGACACAACCCTCACCATTTACCCGGGCTTTGGACCAGAACCAGAGATACACTGGCTTGTGTTCCCTAGTGGCTGCTTCGAACTTAAAACTAATAAAAATATCAAAGCCGAGCTATTTTTTCATGTGATGCTTTTTGTTGTCAGCAGCTGGAGTTCAACACAATGAAAAAAGGTTCGATAAGTCATCTATGCTGCAGTTTGAACATTTTACTATTTATTTGTTCATGTCTGAGTTTTTGTTGGTCTTTAAGACAAAAACTGTTGTTTCAATGTAAAAACTGTTCGTTCTGTGTTCTCGTGTCCTCTGTCACATATTTAGATCTCACTGTGACTCATCTGTTTGTTACACTCTTCATTTTCTCTCTTCTTCATTTCTCAAAGCCTTTTTAAAAGACCGTGATTATTAAAATGAGCTCAGTGTCATTTTTTGCTCCAGGTCTTGGTTTGACAGTTGGGTCTTGGTCCTAAAAAGATGTTTTGATGTTCACATTTTACTACGTATCGTCTTTAGACCTGACGTTTCTTCTTCTCTTCTACTACTCTTCACTTTACTTTGACAATAATATAATGTGCTGTCATGCAGGACAAATAATAAAAAATAATAATTCCTCAAAGTACAAGAAGTGAAGATTAATCAAAAAGCAAACAAGTGTAAAAACCTTCAGGAAGTCTGGAGTACTATTGATGAAGACCATTTTAGAAGATGACAGGAACGTCTGGCTGCTCACACTTCAACTTGTTTCCATATTAGTCTGTTCATAGAAACAGTTTGTTCTCGAAGCCGCATGCAAATAAAAACTGTGTGTGTGTTGTGTCAAAGCTCGTAGTGTGTGTCGAGGATGACTCTCAGCTACAACCACAACAAACCTCAGCTCAACATCTGGAAAACTCACCAGGATCAATTAGCTGTGGCCGCCATCTTGAATCAGGTTGAATAATAATAATAATAAAGGTTGACTCCATCAATTAGTTACAGTAGCTGCAGGTGCATCTACAAAAAGTTTCTGAGACTGATTTGTTCAGCGGTTCATAAGATATTTTGCTAACAGACCTAAAATCAAATGTTTTTTGTAAAAAGGAGTACTTACAATCGTAAGGATATCTTTGTTATGCCACAACATAGAACTAGTTTAAAGAGTAGGTCTACTATAATTTATGGAATGGTTTAGAAAATGATATTAACGTTGCAAAAACAGTGACTTTGTTTAAGAAAATGATTAAGATTAGGTTTCTGGAAGAATATATATAAATTGGTTTGTATCAAATTTTATGTATGGTAAAGTATGATGAGTTAATGTGTAATTTTTTTGTGGATTACTGTTGTTTGAATTGATTGTTTGAATTAATTTTGTTAAAGAAGGGGCAGACATAATAAGATTTTATCTTCTGCTTCCTTTCATTTCATGTACTGTTTTTTTTATTTACATAGAATTGTAAATAGTTTTTTTGTGTTCTTTTAAATTTGAAATTAATAAATTTTTAATTTAAAAAAATCTGAATATGAATAAAGACAGTTGTACATGTGTGTGAACATGTTCATTTGTTTGTTCTACTGGTTTCTCTCTCAGACCGCCTGAAGACCAGAAGATGGAAGGTCGGCTGAAGGAAAAGTCTCCAGGATCCACCTGTCTGTCCATGAAGAGTGACTGGTCCAAAGGTAGTCCTCCAAACTTCAGTCCTGAACCTGGACCCTCAGACACAAAGTAAGAAAACAGTTTCTAACTGAGTCCTGTAAGTCCTCAAAGAACAAAGTAGAGAACTTCATGTTGGATTTCTTGTTGAAAACTGGTGAATTACCAGTGTGCTTTGATGGGAAGTGTCTCCTGTGACTTTTCCAGCAGCAACATGAAGATGTGACATGAATGAGAGCGACTGCAGTGACTTGTTCAGCCTGACTCTGTCTGCTTCATGCTTTTTACTTTGTTCTTGTCACCACTGTGGACCGTTCAACTTGACACCAGTCTCTGTAAAACCAAGGCTTTGTCTGCTTCATGATCACACTTGTAGTACTAGCTGGAGTGACCTTTGACCTCTGGACTGAATCATTGAAACACTGCAGGCAGCTTCATCCAACGTATCCAGAACACAAGGGAAGTTCTCGTACAGAGCGAGCCCAAAACATTCAGTGTGAATATTAGAACGAGTCATCAACGGCTCCGTCCTCACACAGAATCTCCACAGAAACATGGAAAGAAAGGAGGGAAGAGACGGAGGTGAAGAAAGAGACAACACGACTTCTTGTTTGTTCATCAGCTCCATGTTTTACTGAGCTTCTGTGAGAGGCTTTGAACATCTCCCTTTTTTTTCTTCTTTTCATTAATTTCAAATAAAAAATACAGCAATTTAATAAACACATGACACAAGACATACAATATAAATTTAAAATGAAGGATGGCAGAATGAAGAGAGTATCTTATTCTATCTGCCCCCATTGTACAGAACAAATCAATTCGAACAGAAAACCTTCAATAAGCAACTAGAAAAAAGAGAGAAATCTGCATAATAATAATAATAAGTCAAGAAGACAAAAAAGGAACGACACATGTAATTAACAATTTTGACACTAAACAAGATAAATTATTTTATATATATTTTTGCAAATGTTTTTTTTAAACCATATTCTTAAATGAGGATATTGATTTTGCGTTTTTAATATTGGCTTCCAAATTATTCCATAATCTAATTCCTTGGATCGAGGTTGACCGACCCCTCAAACTGGTTCTAAATTTCGGTCTCACAAAAATCTCACTTCCCTTTTAAATTATAACAACTTGACAACAACATTGTTTGCAGTAAGAGCTATGGATACATGAACGTGTGAAAAACACAGTTTTTAGGTTATGAATTGAAAAAGACAAGTTGTGTAAACACTAAAGCTCCAGGGTGGACAGTTTAAACCAGTCCAGAACCAGACCTGCAGGTTGGACCCAACTGGACCCTCCAAACCTTCAATGTTCATGTGCTCATGTGAAAAAACAGGAGTTCTATTTCTTCATCAGATCAGTTCCAGTTTCAAACTGGGGCCAGTTCTTCCTGTTCCTGAACAATGTGTAATATCTCAGCACCAACCAAGAGGACCAGTAGGAGCTCATGGAGACCAACAATCAGGGAAGATGTTGTGAGTCCATGTTGAAAAAGCTCAAGTTGGGTTTTGTTTTGAGTTATTTTGATTCAAGACGGAGCAAGAAAAGCTGTGATGTTCACCATGAATCACATAGAAAGTGATATTTTACTAACAGGAGCTGACTGTCATGTTTTCATGTCATGTGCTGAAAACTGGTGAGTCCATCCTGAAGGTTTCACTGTGGACCTTTAAACCTTCAGAGTCTCTGCAGCAGTTTGTGTGTTCAGAGCTTCTTCAGTGGTTTTCTTCAGGGATTCATGTGATGTGAAGAACAACATGTTTGTGTTTCAGAGGTCAGAACCTCAGACAGAGAGCAGAACCTCCAGGACCCAGCTGTCTGTCAATGAAGAGTGACATGTCCATAGGAAATCCTCCAGACCTGAGTGAAGAAGCTGGACCCTCAGACACAAAGTAAGAAAACAGTTTCTAACTGAGTCCTGTAAGTCCTCAAAGAACAAAGTAGAGAACTTCATGTTGGATTTCTTGTTGAAAACTGGTGAGTTACCAGTGTGCTTTGATGGGAAGTGTCTCCTGTGACTTTTCCAGCAGCAACACGAAGATGTGACATGAATGAGAGCGACTGCAGTGACTTGTTCAGCCGGACTCTGTCTGCTTCATGCTTTTTACTTTGTTCTTGTCACCACTGTGGACCGTTCAACTTGACACCAGTCTCTGTAAAACAAAAATTACTACTGTAACTACGGTTCTATGAATCCCGGATGACCGCCAGGGGCGGTGCTTTCAAGCACGAATGAACATTCTTGCGCATGCGCAGGTCGAGTACAAATAACAACAACGTCACCCCGTGACCTGCCAGGGACTCGCGTGACTCTATATAGGCACGTCACATCCGGGACCCAGTCCCTCAATCTTCTCGCAAAGCAAGGATTCCGAGGGACTAAGCACCCTGACGGTCATCCGGGATTCATAGAACCGTAGTTACAGTAGTAACTTTCGTTCTATTTCATCCCTCCTGACCTCCAGGGGCGGTGCTTTCAAGCACGGATGACGCATGGCAACATGGTCACGAGGAATCGTCAACGTTTAAGGAACAACAACCATGCCACTCACCTCAATGTGAAGGGGAGACATGCTGCTCCAGAACTCCTTGAAGGGGATAGGGCGCAGCCACATTCACCCGGTAAAATCGAGTAAAGGTACTCTGCCACGTCCAGGAGGCCGCACGGCAAATACTGTCCAACGGTACCCCCGTCATGGCAGCAAACAAGGTCGACATGTCCCTCGTAGAGTGGCACATCACCCCCGCCGGTAGTGGCCGGTCCTGCAAGGCATAAGCTTTGGAGATCAAATCCACAACCCAGTGTGCCAGTCGCTGTTTAGAGAGTGCCTGACCTGTACGTGGGCCAGCATAGCACACAAAAAGGCCATCCGTCCTCCGGATGGGCGCCGTAGCGGCTACGTACGCCTCAAGTGCACTAACAGGGCACAACTGTTCGGAGGAACCACCAGGGTCAAACCGGGCAAGATGGAGCAGTAGGGTACTACCGGTTGGTAGGGACACTTTAGGCAGAAATGTCACATCAGGCCACAGCGTGACACCTGAGCCATCAGGGTTCCATCGGCAACAGGGCTCGGCCACAGAAAGAGCCTGCAATTCCCCCACACGCTTCGCAGAAGCCATAGCTAAAAGAAATGCCGTTTTCATCGAGAGCCATTTGAGGTCCGCAGACGTCAGGGGCTCAAACGGGGGGGACCGAAGCGTTTCAAGCACCAGAGAAAGGTCCTATGCTGGCACCATAGGGCATTTGGGTGGATGCAAACGCCAAGCACCTCTTAAAAACAGTGCAACGTCCTTGTCCCGGCCCACCGAACAACCGTTCAGGCCGACATGCCAACGAAAAATGGCAGCCACATATACCTTCAAGGTAGATGGGGATCGTCCACGATCCAGTAATGCTTGCAGGAAGCTCAGTATGTCAGAGACTGAACACCGTACCCGATCCTGCCCATTATCGCGGCACCAGGTCACAAAGGCCGCCCATTTACTAGTATACACGGCCCGCGTGGAGGGCGCCCACGTATTGGCCATCGTATGTCCTACCAACCTGGCGTATCCTGAAAAGGCGGGCCCCGACCTTGCAGAGGCCAGACCCAGAGTTGGAGCTAGTCTGGGTGCAGAACCTGACCCCTCATCTGGGAAAGAAGGTCCGTCCTGGAGGGGAGATGCATCGGCGAGCCGGAGCAGAGTTCACGTAGCAGAGGGAACCAAGTCCTTGCTGGGCAGAAGGGGGCCACCAGGAGAACCGTGTGCCCCTCCTGACGAATCTGTAGGAGGGTCTGAAAGAGTAGGCTGAAGGGCGGAAAGGTATAAAGGAGGGTGTCAGTCGTGTCAGGGCCAGTCGTGCGCCAGCGCATCGTGGCCCAGAGGATTGCTGTCGCCCAGGGAGAACCAAAGGGGGCAGTGAAATGCGTCCCCTGAGGTAAAGAGGTCCACGCCCGCTCTGCCATAGACCGTCCAGATCATCTCCACTACGTCGTCGTGAAGCTTCCACATCCCCGAAAGTGGCTTCTGACGGGACAGAGAATCTGCTGGCATGTTCTGTGCCCCCGGGATGTAGGCTGCTCTGAGGCTGGCCAAGCATGGAGCAGCCCAGGTCAGAAGACGCTGCCTCAAACGCAACAGTTTCTGTGACCTGGTTCCTTCTGGTGGTTGATGTAATAAACCACAGTGGTGTTGTCTGACCTCACCAGCACATGCTTCCCCCGCAAGCCTGGAAGGAAGCTGTGAAGGGCCAGAAGCACAGCCCGTAACTCCAGGACATTGATGTGCTCTGTGCCCTGTGTCCGGGACCACGTCCCCTGTGCCATGTGACCTCGCCAGGTGGCACCCCAGCCGGTGGAGGATGCATCTGTAAACACAACCTCCCGATGGCACGGGAGGGAATCGAGCAGGACCCCCGCTGTCATAAACAACCTCACCCTCCATTGGGACAGAGACTGGAGGCACTGAGGGCTCACCCAAAGTCGTTGTAGACGATGAGCGTTCCGCAAGGCATCCAAAGCCAAGCTATTCAGCCACATTTGAAGGGGCCTTAGCGACAGCAGCCCTAAGGGCACCACGGTGGATGCAGCTATAAGCATCCCCAGGAGATGAAGGTACCGCACCAGAGACGGTGCCAGACCGCGCCTGAAGTCTGAGAGCAGGTGCAATATACTATCGACCCGCCGGGGCGACGGGCGAGCAGTCATCGACATAGAATCCAAGGCAATGCCCAAAAAGACTGTCTCCTGAGAGAGAGTCAGGTTGCTCTTCCCCAGGTTCACCCGCAGACCCAAGCATTCCATATGCTGGAGTACCAATTGGGTATCCCGAACCGCTTGATCCCGCGTCATGGCACAAATGAGCCAGTCGTCCAGATACGGGAGAATTCTCAGGCCCCGCACCTGTAGAGGGGAGAGGGCCGCTGAGACGCATCGGGTGAATACCCTGGGGGACAGCGAAAGGCCAAAAGTGAGGACCCTGAACTGAAAGTGCCACCTTTGAAAGGCGAAACGAAGGAACCGCCAATGGGGCGCCGCGATTGGAACATGAAAATAAGCGTCCTTGAGATTGATGGACGTAAACCAATCACCCGGGGAAATAGCCCTCAAGACAGCCTTGGTGGTCAGCATGCGGAAAGGCATGACCTTCAAGTACGCATTCAGGCCCCTGAGGTCCAGAACTGGACTCAGATCCCCGGTCTTCTTCGGAACAAGAAAATAAATGGAATAAAAGCCCCCTGGATCCAGCAGGGGGTCCACAGGCACTATAGCTCCCTTGGCCAGCAAGGTGCAGATCTCGTCGTTCAGTGCCTGCGTCTTCACCGGGTCGCGGATGACAGTCATCCTGACCCGGCCAGGAATGGGTGGCCGGCGGCGGAATTGAAGGCGATACCCCAGGTACAGGTTGGACAACACCCACACGTCCGGCATGTGGGCAGCCCAGTAGTAGAGTTGTCTCGGGGCAAAATAGCCGGCACTAAGGTATCTTCTGCGGGCCCCCCGACCCCTCGAAGGCCTGGGAGGATACCGGCTAGACTGCGCCGCTCGAAAGGAGTGAGACGGCCCAGCCCCAGCCGGGTCAAGAGTCTGACCCCCCATGACCTGGAAAAGGTCTCTGGGCCGATCCCCGACCCCGCATTGGAACCCGAGGCACAACGAGAGAAGGGGACGGACGCGAGGACCTCCGTGAGGAGCCCACACTCGTCCAAGTGCCAGCCGGTTGGCGATCACGTCTGTGAAGCCCCGTCAGCTGCTGCCTCGTACGAGACGCCTGAGCCGTACGGTCCAAGCAGGGGCGGATCTAGAAAAATATTTATGGGGTGGCAAGAGGGTGGCAAGGATGTTTCAGTGGGTGGCAACACCCTCCTCCTCCACACACACACACACCTGTATATATATGTACACATACATATACACATACTGTACGTATATACACACACACACACATATATATATATATATA
>JBBPBX010028322.1:16465-36654 GCA_038048925.1 Garcialebias charrua
AGCTGAGGAGGTTCATCTGATCTGGATGCCTCCCTTTAGAAGTTTTCTGGCCACGCACCCCTGGGAGGAGACCCCAGATCAGAGGGATCGATCTGCACACTACTGCTGCCCAGCAGGACTAGAACACACGACAGAGCAGAAGACTGCAACGTGTTCACTTCCTGTCTTTCTACAGCTCAGATTTGGAGCTATAGTTTGTTGTGGTAGTAGCTGAAGGTTATCCCCATCACCAACAGATCACAGGGAACATTTCTTTGGTCTAAGGTTTGACCTATGCGACAGCAACTCAATGTCAGGAGTCAAAATGAATCTTCAGCTAAAGCCTCAGTTAGACCAAATGTCAGAGTTTTGTCAGTCTGGGACTTCCGGTTATGGCGGCCGCTTGAGCAGACGCATGCAACTTCGCTCCGCAGCTACTGCCTCAAATATGGCAAGATAACGGCTGTTCACTGCGATAAAATGCAAAAAAAAAGTGACAGTCTAAGGAAGAATGCCTAACCGAACTAAAAAGAACAAAGGCAAAAGCGACACGACCAAACAAACAACGTTGTTTGACTACAATCTGCGTAGTGAAGCCCGGAAAACTAGCAGAACCATGGCGGAACAAGGAGGTGAAAGCGACCCAGCAAGCAGTAAGTTTGACCAAATCTTATCTGCAATAACAAGCCTACGAACTGAATTCTCTTCTAAACTCGATGGAGTGTTGGAAACGCTAAAAAATATGAAGCAGGAGATGAAAGACTACAACGAACGGGCTTCACAAACAGAAGACCGCATCTCCCTTGCAGAGGATGAGGTGGCTAAGCTACGAGCTAACGTTAGCACCTTACAGGCTAACAACAAATCGATGGAAATAAAATTGATGGATTTGGAATCAAGAGCTCGCTTAAATAACTTACGGCTTGTGGGTCTGCCGGAAGGCGCTGAGGGCTCTGACCTATGTGCTTTTTTGGAGCGGTGGATTCCTGAATCGGTGGGGAGCAACACGGACGCGGCGCAGGCCTCGGAGGGCCTGCAGGCCAAGGTGAGCCTGGAGTCCGCCTACAGACTGGGCCGGAGGATGGAAGGCGCTGCTCGACCCAGAACCCTGCTGATGAGGTTTGTGAATCTTCGTGAGAAGCAAAGGGTCATGAGAGCAGCGAGAACGAAGAAGGATATATATTATAAAGAGCAACAGGTCCGCTTTTACCCAGATTTGGCTCCGGGGCTCCACCAGCTCCGGAAAAAGTTTGACCCAATTCGGGAACAACTACGTAAACTGGGCATTCGTAATGGAATAATTCATCCTGCAACACTATTGGTGACATTTAAAAATAAAACAATGAAATTTAACTCCTTTGAGGACGCATGCAAGTTTATAAAAGAAATTGAGGAAGACTCAAAACATGCAAAGCCTTGAGGAAGGGAAAAGAAGAAAAAAAGAAAAGGACACTGATGGTATGTTAAAAGATAAGAGGGGAAAAAAAAAAAAAAAATAAAAAAAAAAAATAAAAAAAAAAATATATAATAATAATAATGACAATAATTTGAAATGTAAAGTCTTGTCATTGAATGGTATATTGGACTTATAGTTTAGTTCTACAGTAAATAGCTAAATACGTCTTATTTGTTTATCTCTTTACTGGGCAATGCAGTGAATATATTTGGTTAATTAAATAAATATATAAGGGTCTTTGAATAAATAGAAGTTTAAACTAGAGCATAGGTATAATAAGTTAGTTAGTCTGAATAGGCTCTAAACATAAGTGAACAGAGGTTAGAATTATAAATCATTATAATTTTTTTTTTTTGTTTAATTTATTTATTTATTTATTATTATTTTTTTATTTTTTTTTTTTTTATTATTTATTTTTTATTTTTTTTTTTTTTTTTTTTTTTAATTCAAGGCAGTATCGGGGGAAGTTGTTGCAGACAAGCAAGGAGTGGTGGTACTGATCCTCACCAGGTGAGGATTGGTTTCTGGCTATATCGGGAGACGTAATGGAAGTGGGAGGGATCCTCTCAACTTTGGGAGGGAGGGTGGGTGTGGGAAGGGAAGTTTTTGTTTTGTATTTAGTGGAGTTGTACGTAATGGATGTGCGACTTAACATTGTTTTTTTTTGTTGTTGTTGTGTCTCAAACAATGCAAATTTGTTTAATGGACTAATTTTATTACAGTATGTCTCAAACAGTAAAGTTTAATTTTATTTCATGGAACTGCAGAGGTCTTCAACGTCTTCAAAAAGTTAAACAAGTTATGAATAGATTAAAAGAAATGGATTCAAAAATTGTGTTCCTCCAAGAAACACATCTTCTTGACGAGGACTTGTTAAAGGTAAAAAGGAGGTGGAAGGGCAGCATTTACACGGCACCATACACTTCTCAGTCTAGAGGGGTAATGACTTTAATTCACGAATCTGTACCATTGCAAATTAAAAACATAATTAAAGATAAAAGAGGAAGATACCTAATTCTTCAAGGCTACTTAATGTCAGAAATGCTAATTTTAACTAACATATATGGTCCGAATGTGGATGATAATAAATTTTATACCGATATACTCCTCATACTAACATCACTAAAGGGGTTACATATAATGGGCGGAGATTTTAATTGTACATTGAATCCAAATTTGGACAGGTCAACAGGGACGGATCAATCGCATCTTAACTGTAGAAGTGCAATAAAAACTATGATGAGGGAACTAGAGTTGCGTGATGAGTGGAGAGAGAGAAACTTAGTTAACAAAATATACTCATGCTACTCAAGTTCTTTCAAAACCTACTCTAGAATAGACTATTATTTAATTTCTACAGAGTTACAGTATAAAATCACAGAATGTTCCTATGAAAATATAGCTATTTCAGATCATGCACCATGTAGGTTAGTTTATAAAGATGATAAAATAAAGAGAGATCCTCCAAGATGGCAATTTCAACACAAATGGCTACGAGATGAAAATTTTGTGAAATACTTAAGGAAGCAAATAGATGAATTTTTTCAAATTAATACTATTGAAACATCAGCGTGTATAAGATGGGAAGCTTTTAAGGCCTTTCTTAGAGGGCATATTATTAGTTATACAGGTTCCAAGACAAAACAAACTGAGAAAATTAGAACACAGATGGAAAATAAAATAAAAACAATACAAGAGGAAATAAACAAAAAACAAGATCCACAATTGGAAAAGGAATTATTAATTTTAAGAGCAGAATACAATAAACACTCTGCAACAAGAGCCGCTTCAAGTTTATTACGACTTAAACAAACATTCTATGAACAGGGAGATAAATCAGGAAAGCTATTAGCCTGGCAAATAAAACAGTTAGAATTTAGGCAACCAATTACATCTATTACAATAAATGAACAAACTTTACAAGATCCACAACAAATAAATTCAGCGTTTAAGAATTATTATGAGAATTTGTATAAAGCACAAGAAAAAATAACATTAGGAAAAACAGATGAATTCTTAACAAACTTAAATATACCTAAATTTTCAGAAGGAGATAGGGAAACCCTGAATTTAGAAATCACACAGGAGGAGCTGGGACAAGCTATAAACAATATGAAATCAGGAAAAAGGGGAGGACCTGATGGCCTCCCAATAGATTTATACAAAATTTTTAAAGATAAACTTTTGGCTCCACTACTAGATATGTTTAAAGAAATTTTCAACTCAAATTATCTTCCCCCATCAATAAACGCTGCCATGATTACTCTATTACCGAAACCAGATAAACCATTAGATATATGTGAAAATTTTAGGCCAATTAGTTTGTTAAATGCAGATCTGAAAATAATATCTAAATTGCTAGCCTTACGTCTACAAAGGATCTTGCCAAAAATAATACATCATGATCAAAATGGATTCATATTAGGGCGACAAGGTTTTCATAATGTGAGGAGAGTATCAAATATAATTTATTACAATAAGGGATCTCCAGACTCAGCTCTTCTATCATTGGATGCCGAAAAAGCATTTGACAGAATAGATTGGGAATTCCTTCTTCAGGTATTGGAAAGGTTTAATTGTGGAAATAAGTTTGTTCAATGGGTAAAAATATTATATAGTAACCCTTCAGCTGAAATTATAACAAATAGAAATATATCTAAACCAATAAAGATCAGGAGGGGATGCAGACAAGGATGCCCATTGTCACCTTTATTATTTACTTTGGCAATAGAGCCATTTGCTATTGCTATCCGTTCACATCCGCAAATTTATGGAATCAAAATAGGATCCAATGAACACAAAATCTCCTTGTTTGCAGATGATGTTATTTTATTTGTATCTAAAATGAGTAGCTCAATAAAACATATTTTGGATATAATTAAACAATATGGTGAGATATCGGGATATAAAATAAATAAAATGAAATCTTCAATGCTACTTCTTAACAAGAATGATAAGATAAATATAACTTCAGAAATACAAGAGTTTAAGATAGTAAATGAATTTAAGTATTTAGGAATATGTATTTCATCAAACATAGAACAGATATCCACAACTAACTATAAACACATATTAAATACTGTAGAAGAATCTTTAGAAAGATGGATGCCATTGCCAATATCTATGATTGGAAGAGTAAATTTAATGAAAATGATTATATTACCAAAAGTGCTTTATGTGTTTCAGAATGTTGCCCTTCCACCTCCTCCTGAATTCTTTCCACAAATAAGAAAGATGATGATACGTTTCTTATGGAAAAACAGGAAATCCAGAATACGCTTAACATTACTATACCTCCCGTATGATCGGGGAGGCTTGAAATGCCCTAATTTTCAGTGGTACTATTATGCAGTACATCTTAGGTCTATGATGTTTTATTATAGTAAACATTCCCCACATTGGGTTGATATGGAAACACAAGATTTAACAGTAACACTCCCAGCATATTTATATTCCAATTCAATAATGAAGCTCCTGAAACAAACTAAAAACCCATTTCTTAAAAACACAATTAGAGTATGGAGAGATGTTAAAAAAATTCTAAACGATTCAACTAATTTATCTTTATTCAGCCCAGTGTGGGGAAACCAATTCTTTTTACCAGGTAAAACGGACCCAACATTTAAAGAATGGAAGGATAAAGGTCTCCAAAGGATTGAACACTTGTATGAATCAAATTCAGACACACTAATGAGCTTTCAAGAGTTACAGACTAAATTTAATATAAATAAGAATCAATTTTTTAAATATCTTCAACTCAGAAATTTTATAAAAACAACTCAGAACAATGTGCTGACAAAACCTCTAAAATCAATTTTAGAAGAAATGCTAACAAAAGATAGTTTAAAAAAAGGTATTATATCAGATTTTTATCAGTTATTGACATCATATTCTCTTGAAGGATCACAGGATAGATTTAATGCTTGGAAAGAAGACATAATAATGGAACTATCAGAGGAAGACTGGAAAAGAGCATGTACTCTTGCTCACACTAGCTCTATTAATACAGCTTTAAAAATGATTCATTACAAGTGGTTAATGCGGGTTTACATAACTCCTGTAGACCTTAATAAATACAATGGGGAGATACCTGATGTTTGTTCAAAATGTGTTGAGGAAAAGGGAACTTTGGTACATTGTATGTGGTACTGCAGGGAAATTATGTTATTTTGGACTGAAGTAAAAAATATAATTGAGAAAATCATTTCTAAACAAATAATTTTGGACCCAAAACTGTTTTTGTTCGGTCTATATCCTGAAAGACATAATTATACTAATAATGAACAAAAGTTTATTGATTTAAGTTTGATTAATGCAAAAAGATGTATATCGCTATGTTGGAAAAACTTAAATAGACCTACTGCGAATCAATGGTTACAGCAAATGTTATCGGCTCTTCCTTTGGAAAGGATAACGTATTTGTTAAAGGGCAAGCAAGGACTGTTTGAGTGTGTTTGGAACCCTTTTATTTTGTATGTAAAAAGTCTGGACACTTTAAATGAAAATGCAAACAATTGAAGAGCGTGCTGACCGCAGTTCCAAAGACAATAATAAGAGAAGACATGTATAGTTGGACTCATTATAAAAGAAATGAACAATGAAAAAAGAATTTTGAGACATTTTGTTGTTGATTGTATTTTTGTTTTTTATTCCTTTTTATTTTTTATTTTTTTATTGTGTGGGTGGGGGTATTTTAATTAAGTTTGTTTATTGTATGAATGTTGGTTTAATTGTGTAAAAACTCAAATAAATATATTTTGGAAAAAAAAAAATGTCAGAGTTTTCTCCACAGACCTGAGGTCTGATCAAACTGACCAGGGTTGGTTTTCTTCGACCCTGACTCAGACGTAATGTCATCACGATGTTCAGACATGATGTCATGAAGATGTTTTGACCTACTTCAGACGTCACGTGATGTCATGACGATGTCCTGACCTGCTTCAGACATGATCTCATGACAATGTTTGACCTACTTTAGACATGATGTCATAATGTAGTGGGCATGACCTTGTCCACTTTTAAGACACCTGTGTACTTTTGAACTGTCCAGTGATGACCTTTACTGACCTCTCAGTAAAGCAAGACATTTACTACAAAATCATTCATTTAGCTGTAATCTGATAAATATAGTCACCAAAAGAGACTATTTCTATCTTTGATTTTAGGCTGATGTGATCAAAAGAATAACTTTTGTCATTTTCATGATGTGTGCTTTTAAGCTGTGTTATTCTGTAAGAGTTAAACGGTGTTCACTGCTGTGTTAAAGGGAAATCTCGGGTCACAGAGACCCGACTGTTTTGTTTAGAAATAAGAAGACAGTAAGCCGTTGTTTCTCATGAACAGGGCTCCAGCTTTATCTGTCTGTTCCTAAACATTTCCCTCTGCTGCTGGCTGTAACCTTGGGTCCTGATAAGACAAGTGAACTCCTCGACTGGTCCTTCCTTAAGTACTAGTCCTAAGTTTTGCTGACACACTTGGGAGTCGGCAAGAGTCCGAAAGAGTTTCTGGGAGTTTCGAAAGATGATGTGAACTTCCAAAGAGCTGAATGACCACAAGTCACGCGCTAAGGACTCGTCATCCAGCTGGGACTGATAACATGTTGTTATGGGTCCACTTTTAAGGAACAGAGCTCAAAAACTTTGTTTATTCCCTCCTGGAATAAGTTTATCTTGAAGTCAGAGGCCTGAAGCTGACATATTCTCTGATGACCAAGCGAAAACCAGGAGACGTTGGAAAACGTAAACCAGAACCCTGCTTGAAGGTATCGTACTGGTCCCCACAAGGATCCGTGCATCTGAAAGGCTACAAGGTCACCTCTTACCGGGCGGTCGTCAAAAGGTAAAGAGCTGTTTACAAAACGTACCTGGATTTTAGCAGAAGTCGGAGGAGAAGTGTCACTCTGGTATCATGCTCATGATAATTTCTTCTTAAATCTTTCCTCCTATTTCTTTCCCCTCTCAATCTAAGCTGGAAACTATTTTTAAGTTAAAGAGCCCACAGACTAAATATGTTAACATCCAATATTGAAGTCTGTTGTGTTGAATTTAAGTGTGCTGACGTTTTAAATTGAAAGAAAGTGAAATCATGTCAATCAAGTGTAATGGTGTTAATTTAGTTGATTCATTTTAAATAAATGATAGTGTCTCTTTGACATATCAAACTAAGTTAACGTCTTTGTCACTTAATGGCTCTGTTTATTTATCCATCATAAAGATCACAGAGATATTGGGTAAACTGAAAAAGAACAGAATCCGTGAATTTACTATTCAATCTGAATAAGTAAATTAATTAAGGTAAAGAGGTCAGTATTAATATTGACCTCCTCATAACCCCTTACATCTGGTGGCCCTCGTACGTGGTTCTGAAAGTTTATTGATATCTGTGGTTTCTCATGAACTGTAACGTCATGTTTGCATAAGTGGTTCCAAGTTTTAAACTCTGAGGATAATAATTTTGGCTGGAAGTGTTCAAAGCAGGCAGATTCTGCATGTTTTTATCATTTGAAGCTGTGAGATTATTATCGTTTCAACTCTGTTAGACGCTGTTGGAAGCATTCAGGTGAAGTTTTGTCAGCCGTGGTCTGTGGTGGTTCTGGTCCTGGTTCGGTCCAGTTCACGCGGACTCCTGTACAAAGCTTTGTTTGACCGCCGAGTCAGAAGCCTGAAAGCTAATTTAACATCTACAAGATTGCTGTTGTGGTATTTTACATTTTAGAGCAGGTCAAAGAAGCATATTACTGTTAGAACGTGTCGGATAGTGGTTCTGTTCAGACCCGATTTCTGCTCCATGAAAGAGTGGACCAGAACCGACCTTGACGCGCTCCGAGAGAGTCCGTGTTTGTTCAACAGCCGCAGTGCTGTGTTACTGAGCGTAACTACGTTGGCCTGTCTAGGTGTGTTCGCCGCATGTTTCAGAATTTTGGAAAGTTAATTTGTAGCGTTTGAGTTGTTTTAAGAGTCTATAAGTTGTGGTCCGCTGTGTTGAGCTAACGTTAGAGCTACGTGTCCAAGTACACGTTTGTTTATGAGCTGTGATTGGATGAAACGAGAGCTGTGAGCTGTCAATCACTCGTAGCGAGCGCTGATTCGCTGTAGTGGGAACGCACGCCGTTGCGACCAACCCACTTTGTCGTCATTTCCGGTACTACATTGGGCGAAGGTAAGAAAACTACGTTTACCATGAATGCTTGGAATGAACTACAACCGCTGTGATTGATTGGTTGACGTCACGTATCTGTGTAGCGAGCTCCGCCTCGCTCAGCACAGCAGAGCTGGTGACGCGCTGCGTCGACCCGCCTATTTGTGTCGTCATTTCCAGGTGCAGGTTCACACACACACGGTGAAAAGAGATTTCACTAAAAGTTTAAAAAACTCAATTTAAGCCATCTAAACTGTCTAACAACATAAATTTGTCTCTGACAAGACCGTAGTTCGAGCGTTTATCACGAACACACTAGAAACTAACTCTAAAAGGTAGTTTTAGTTTAAATACTGAATGAAAAATTTAGTCTCCTCGTGATAACAAACATTAAGACTCGAAGCTGCCCCCTGTTGGTTAAAAGACGTTGACAGATGAGTTTTCTCAAAAACATCATAAAAAAGTCAGCATTTTATGGTGAAATTACCAGCTTTTAAAATTGTTCTGTACGCAAACAAAAACTCCTGTTTATTCTAAATACAAATTTTAGTATAACAGAGGTACAGACACACAATTTGTGCTCATTTTAAATACTGAAGGGATTTAAAAAAACACTCAAAAAGCATTTTTTTTATTTGATTTTCAAATTAAATTAAAAAAAAAATGATGGAGAACAGAGAATTTCCACATTAAGCTCTTCACATCTCTGAATTTTAAACAGAATTGGTGTACACTGCACACTTTTAGTTAAAATTGGCATTTTTAACGTTTTTCTGTGCACAATCATTACTGTACTGTTATGCTGAGCGCACAAACACTCGTTTATTTTAAATAAAAAATTGTTTAAAATAACGAACAGAACGTCCTTTTTCACTCCTGATAACTGTCAAATGCAGTACAAAATCAGTTTCACTGAGACTGCAAGACATCTTTTTAAAGGCATGCTCAAGCAGCATCCTGTCACATTTTAGTGAAGTCATTGCATTTAAGTCAGCCCTCTTTTATAAGCGTTTGAGTAAGAAAAAACGGAAATCAGGCTGCTTGGGTTAGTTAGTAACTGTTGTTTGAACGTAAGTTCTATTTTAAAGTTAACACTGCAAGAGTGCATTTAACTTTTACAAAGTTCATTGAGGGTAAAAACCTGAAAAAAGGTACCTATGAATACTTATTACACAGTGAAACACGTAAACCTCAGCTGATTAGTTTATTTGACTCAGTGCTACATTAAAAGTGAATATTTATTTGCAAACACTAACATGAGAACAATCTTTTGATTTTTTCACACAAAATCAAAACTAAAAGATGGGAGATAACAATTATGATCAAGCTTTACAGCTGCTCACAGCAAAGCTTGAATCGTTAAGGCTTAGTAACATTCGCAGAAGAGAAACTTTTCAACAAGAAAAACTTAAGTTAAAACGTGAGATCAAACGAATTCAAAACAAAAAGATGGGAGATAACGATTGTGATGAAGCTTTACAGCTGCTCACTGAAATACTTGAATTGTTAAGGCAAGATAACATTCGCAGAAGAGAAAATTTTCAACAAGAACAACTTGAGTTAAAAAGTGAGATTGAGCAATTAAAAATAAAACGGCGTGCTATAAATGGTTTTGATGTTCGTCAACTCCCTGACCCGATCTGGTTAAAAACAAAACCAGAGCGTGAACTACATTACCAAGACAAGGTCAAATCCCACTCGCTGGAGCTGGAAGGGACAAGTTCATCAACTCCCTCTCCTAAAAAAGGCGAGAAGAAACATGTTTTTCGAACTAAAAAACCACGACATGAAGGTGTCCGCTGGAACAATGACCCGAAGTGGTTAAGAGACCCAATATGGTTGAGAAGGACGAGCACACGCCCTGTCCCTGCACCTCGGACGAAGCTGCCCGAGATGAGCAAAAAACCACAAACGGTGGACGCCCGCTCTTTAAGTGACCCTCCGCGGTCTACACCGAGCAAAGGTCCTGCCCCTGCCCCTCGAACGGAACAGTCCGAGACCGGCAAAAAATCACAGAGGTTCCAGAAAAAAGGCAACGCACCACTAAGCTCTGAGGAGATAGTGGACATAAGTTGGTTGTTTGAAAACTTGAATGATACAGAGGATGACCAAACTGGTACAATGAGTGACCTTGTCTTTGATAACTCAGAGCACATGGATAACTCAGAGCACACAGTTAGTGACAACAATAGCAAACGACAAAGAGAAAAACTTCTCAAAAAAGGCCTTGAGCTACAACATCAGTTTAAACAATCAGTGATGAAACAGTGCGCTGTAACTGCGGCTGAGGCTCACATGCGAAGCAAAACACCCTCTGAGGTGTGCCCAGGTCAAAAGGTCGTATCCCAGTCGCTAAAAATAGAAGAGGTTCTCTCTCCTATGGAAAGCGAGAATAAACACTGTCGTATCAAAGGCCCTCTGACCTCAGAGGAGATGGAGAACATACGTCAGTTGTTAGAAGAGTTGGATAATGCACGCAAGCATAAACAAGATTTTCAAACTGACATACACCGAAATGTTGGTACCAGTTGGAACAGTGACTCAAAATGGTTTAAAGGGAGCCCCGCCCCTGAAGCACCTCAGATTGAAAAATCTGAGACAAGCAACGAACCACAAAAGGTAGGTGTTCACTCTCTAAGAGACCCACAACGGTTCAGATCGAACCAGATGGGTGAAAACCAAGGTCAATCGGTGGGTGGACTTCAAAAGAAATTGAAGGATGAGGACCTATACTCATGTAACTATGCGTCGTCCCAACAGCCACCCCCGAGCCTTGGAACTGCACCTCCCGCGCCTCGAACAGAACAGTTCGAGACAGGCAAAGAGTCACGAATGTCCCGGAATAATGGCCCAACACCTCTATGCTCGGAAGAGACAGAGGAAGTAAGTAGTTTGTCAGTAGATTTGAATGTTACTGTGCTTGACCAACCTGATACAATGAGTGGCGTTATCATTGATAATGACACTCTCAACATTGACCAACCTGGAGCGATGTGTAGCACTGTCTTTCACAAAGACTCAGAGCACACAAATAACTCAGCGCACACTACTACCAACATTGCCATGGATGTTGACAGCAAACCAATTGCTGACACACAACAACATCCTGAAGGTCATGATGCTGACAGCCAACAAGATGCTGACAGTAAGCAAGATTACACAGACAGAGTCACACGTGAACAGAAACGTGGGCCAAGACCTGTGAGGTTTCTGTGTAACTTTATACAAAGGGGGGTGGCTAAGAAAGCTTACCTGCCTATCACACTGGAAGGTGTCCTTGAGCGTGAAGCCCTCCTGGATGGTAGTGCTGATATAACCATTATGTCGGCCAAGCTGTTCGAGGAGCTGAGGACCGCCGCTAACGGTGTTGACAGGCAAATACCCTTTGAGAAATGTGCTATTGAGCTACAGGGTCTCGCAGAGACGAGAACAACCCTAACAGCTATGGCTATGGTTCACATGCAGATTGGCGAAATGACAATACACCACCCGGTGTACGTGTCTAAACTTGACTCATTCCCATTTTTGGTTGGCCAAGATTTTATAAACCGCTTCAACGCGATTATAGATTATGGTCGACGGAAAATGTGGAGCACAGTGAGAAAACCCCTGCCAATAAAAGTGCTTCCTAGTTGCGATACAGACTGCCTAACCGCAGGTACCGCAGAGGACACAAGGGACTGCTCATCCGAGGACGAGAGCCCGGTAAGTGAACCTTCAACTACAGGTGAGACAGAAGAGACCCAAAAGTTGGACCAAACTCCGGCCCAACAAGAGAACCTCCTCTGTGAGCTGACACATTCAGCACTCCCTGACCACTGCCTACCACAGGTAGTGAAAGGTGTTGAGATCCAAGGATCCCACACCGAAGACGCTGTACTGTCCTCTGAGACAGGTAATTCGGCAATCAACCAAGCTTTCAATGAAACCTTGGTTCAAGGGCATCTGAGTCCAGAAAATGACAGTCAACCAAACACTGACAGTCACTTGGACATCATTGTTGCAGATTACGAGGACCCCTCATCAGACAAGAAGGGGGCAAACTCACATTACCTACCACAGGTAGAGAAAGGTGTGGAGATCCAAGGACCCCACACCGAGGTTGCTGTACTGTCCCCTGGGACAGGTAAATCGGCTATCAGCCAAGCTTTCGATGAAACCTTGGTTCAGGAACATTTGTGTCTAGAACTAGTCAGAAATGACATAGTTTTTACAGACTCAAAGAGCCTCTCTTCAGTCGAGAGGTGGGAAGACACACACAACGACAGTGACCCGTCGCAGTCTGTACAATCAGACACACCAGCGATTGCGCCGACAGTTGTGACACACCTGAATTACGCGGAAAGAGGTAAACGTAAGAAGATACGTTGGCCAAAACCTAAACGATTCCTGTGTACCGTCTTCTCTCAGCTGCGCGAACAGCTTAAACTAAACGGTGGCATCCTAACTTGTGCCCATGGACGGACGTCCTCACCTGTGTTCGTGGTCCCCCATGACCAAAGGGGGGTGATGTTAGGCCATGCCAAAGACAAAGATTTGAATGTACACCTCAGAAACACTTTTGCTTTCGCCCAGAAAAACCTGGAAAAATCCGCTGAAGGACGCAAGGCGTACTACGACCAGAAGGCCTCTCATAATGAACTCCAAGTGGGAGACAGAGTCTGGTACTATACGTTCGCCCCAGCAACCGGGAAAGGAGGGTCCGAGACCGGAACTCTCGCCCGCAAACTAATGCCCAGGTGGACTGGACCTCATCTGATAACAGACAAAGTGTCCTCAGTCGTCTACGAAATCAAAATCAGCAAAGGCCGCAAAGAGCCAATTGCTAAATGGGTACATCGAAATCAGATCAAACCTTACAAGGCGTTCAATGACTCCACAAAAGACAAAGATCTCACAAACTCACCGACTTCATGGGATAATAAGGTCGTCCAAACACAAGTTAGTAAATAAACTAATCAGGTTTAAACTACCATATTTCCCACCCTATAAGTCGCATTGTCCAATTTGAACTTAGAAACGCTAAGCCTAAAACCCACAACAAAAAACTAACCTTAACAACCGTTTAAATCCACGAGATTTAATTTGACCTCGGTCATAAAGTTGAGACCTGTTTTCTTGTGTGTTGCACTTTGGAATCTGACGACAAGAGTGTGTCGAAGCAGTGAAACGTTGTTTCCTTGTTGTTTAGTCATTACTGTTGTCATTAGTTGAGATATTGTTTGGTTCTGAACACTCCCAGCCAAAAAGGTTTTGTATTAACATTGGTTAATGAATGATATGGATTTAACTATGCCAACATGCAGTTCGTTTTGTTAAATCTCAATCGTCGAAGAGTCAATGTAGTTTAAAGCTACTCAAGGTACCATAAACTACATTGACCTCACAATTTCTAAATTGAACCGATTCGATCGTTTCTATTCTAGATTACCTATTCATTTTGATGAGTCTCGCCATAGACTTCAAAATTTATTAGGAATACCAAATCCTACGTCGTTCGTCTAAAAGACAACAGACATTTAGATCAAACTATATTTCATTTTTATTTTAGTTTAACCTAAACTAAGTAATGAATGGAGGAATAGTTTGGAATTAGAGGCCTTCGTTACAGAAGCCCTCCAAAATTTTATAGGTACAGATCCCTATATCTAATTTTACAGAATTGATCCACCCCTTAATTGGTAAGTGTAGCTGATCTAAACCATGATAGCTTACATACCAGGTGCATATAGGTAAGGCTTAATGTAAAATCCCAATCATAAGCCCACCTTAAAAAACCACATAATTGCATGACACATAGAACCAGAGTGGCACTGACTGGAAACCAACCAGCCAACAACCTTCGATGTGGGGACCTGCAGCTCCAACGCTTGGTCTTCAACCTTCATCCAAGGGTCGCCTCCTCTGCGTCAATCGAGGGATCCCCTCTACATGCTGATTATGAAAACAATTGTTGCTGATCAATCAACAAAACTAATCGTTGTGGAATTACTGCTGTGGAATTACCGCTGTGGATTATAAGACTTTGCTTTCCAAGGGATCACAGACTTTGTTTTCCAAGAGTTAACAGACTTTGTTTTCCAAAGGATTAAAAGCTTTTCGCAATGGGATTACCTCCGAACAGTATGGAATTTCCAAAAACTTTATGGGATTATAATTTTTGATTTTTCTTTTCCACTTGCTGGATTACTTCAAGATCAAAGACAGTTCAAGGTTTCCTTTCGTGTTGGACCCCATCCCCAAGGACTGGCGATGGCTTCCAAAAGGGGGGAGATGTAGTGGACCTACCCAGGGTCAAATTAAGGTTTTTGAACTGTCCAGTGATGACCTTTACTGACCTCTCAGTAAAGCAAGACATTTACTACAAAATCATTCATTTAGCTGTAATCTGATAAATATAGTCACCAAAAGAGACTATTTCTATCTTTGATTTTAGGCTGATGTGATCAAAAGAATAACTTTTGTCATTTTCATGATGTGTGCTTTTAAGCTGTGTTATTCTGTAAGAGTTAAACGGTGTTCACTGCTGTGTTAAAGGTGAAATCTCGGGTCACAGAGACCCGACTGTTTTGTTTAGAAATAAGAAGACAGTTTAATCCGTTGTTTCTCCTGAAAAGGGCTCCAGCTGCTCTGTCTTTTCCTAAACAATTTCCCTCTGCTCGGGCTGTAACCTTGGGTCGTGATAACGGCAAGTGAATTGCTCAACTGGTCCGTGGACCAATGAAAAAGAGACAAGCCTCACTCCTCTCTTTGATCCTTCTTTAAGTTCTAAGCTGTTGCTGGAACTACAGAGTCTGCAAGAGTCTGCAAGAGTTTGGAAGGAACCAGCAGGTTCCTCGTGAGTTTCTGGGAGCTTCGAAAGATGATGTGAACTTTCCAAAGAGCTGAATGACCAACAGTCACGCGCTAAGGACTCGTCATCCAGCTGGGACTGATAACATGTTGTTATGGGTCCACTCCGAGCGTAAGCTCAAAAACTTTGTTATTCCTTCCTGGAATAAATTATCTTGAGCCAAGAAGCCACGACTGTCACGACTTCTGCCGACGAAAGCGAGTATCACCGACACCGACAAGGTAAACACGCGTGGAGTCCAGCTTGGACTTGCGGGACCGACGACTCGTCAGTCTAAAGTTGACCACAGCTCTTTACCAGAACCAAGGCGGACGTCTTAAGGTAAAGGAGCAGCTGTTTGCTTGCTGGAGGTGTGATGATATCTTAGCTGGACGCGTACGGAAGAGTGTCATCTGGTTTCATAAATGCAAGATAAACTTCCTCTCTTAACCTCCCAATTCTTCTTAAATCTTTCCTCCTATTCCCCCTCTCAATCTAAGCTGGAAACTATTTTAAGCTGAAGAGCCCACAGACTAAATATGTTAACATCCAATATTGAAGTCTGTTGTGTTAAATTTAAGTGTGCTGACGTTTTAAATTGAAAGAAAGTGAAATCATGTCAATCAAGTGTAATGGTGTTAATTTAGTTGATTCATTTTAAATAAATGATAGTGTCTCTTTGACATATCAAACTAAGTCAATGTCCATTGTCACTTAATGGCTCTGTTTATTTGTCCATCATAAAGATCACAGAAATATTGGGTAAACTGAAAAAGAACAGAATCCGTGAATTTACTATTCAATCTGAATAAGTAAATTAATTAAGGTAAAGAGGTCAGTATTAATATTGACCTCCTCATAACCCCTTACATTAGTATAGTTATGTCTTTCAGGATATAGGCCGAACACAAATAATTTTGGGTCCAAAATTATTTGTTTAGAAATGATTTTCTCAATTATATTTTTTACTTCTGTCCAAAATAACATAATTTCCCTGCAATACCACATACAATGTACCAGAGTACCTTTATCCTCCACACACTTTGAACAAACATCAAGTATCTCCCCATTGTATTTATTGAGGTCTACAGGAGTTATGTAAACCCGCATTAACCACTTGTATTGAATCATTTTTAAAGCTGTATTAATAGAGCTAGTGTGGGCCAGATTACATGCTATTTGCCAATCTTCCTCTGATAAGTCCATTATTATATCTTCCTTCCAAGCATTAAGTCTATCCTGTGATCCTTCAAGCGAATGGGATGTTAATAAATGATAAAAATCTGATATAATACCTTTTTTTAAACTATCTTTTGTTAGCATTTCTTCTAAAGTTGACTTTAGAGGTTTTGTCAGCACATTGTTCTGAGTTGTTTTTATAAAATTTCTGAGTTGAAGATATTTAAAAAAATGATTCTTATTTATATTAAATTTATTCTGCAACTCTTGAAAGCTCATTAGTGTGTCTGAGTTTGATTCATATAGATGTTCAATCATTTGGAGACCTTTATCCTTCCATTCTTTAAATGTTGAGTCCGCTCTACCAGGTAAAAAGAATTGGTTTCCCCACACTGGGCTGAATAAAGATAAATCATTCGATTCGTTTAGAATTTTTTTAACATCTCTCCATACTCTAATTGTATTTTTAAGAAATGGGTTTTTAGTTTGTTTCAGGAGCTTCAATATTGAATTGGAATACAAATATGCTGGGAGTGTTAATGTTAGATCTTGTGTTTCCATATCAGCCCAATGTGGAGAGTGTTTACTATAATAAAACATCATAGACCTAAGATGTACAGCATAATAGTACCAGTGAAAATTAGGGCATTTCAAGCCTCCCCGATCATACGGGAGGTACAATAATGTTAAGCGTATTCTGGATTTCCTATTTTTCCATAAGAAACCTGTCATCATCTTTCTTATTTGTGGAAAGAATTCAGGAGGAGGTGGAAGGGCAACATTCTGAAACACATAGAGCACTTTTGGTAGTATATTCATTTTTAATAAATTTACTCTCCCAATCATAGATATTGGCAATGGCATCCATCTTTCTAAAGAATCACCTACTACTTTTAATATGTGTTTATAGTTAATTGTGGATATCTGTTCTATATTTGATGAAATGTGTATTCCTAAATACTTAAATTCACTTACTATCTTAAACTGTTGTATTTCTGGAGTTATATTAATCTTTTCATTCTTATCAAGGAGTAACATTGAAGATTTGTTTTTATTTATTTTATATCCCGATATCTCACCATATTGTTTGATTATGTCCAGAATATGTGTTATTGAGCTACTCATTTTAGATACAAATAAAATAACATCATCTGCAAATAAAATAACATCATCTGCAAACAGGGAAATTCTGTGTTCATTGGATCCTACTTTGATTCCATAAATTTGCGGGTGTGAACGGATAGCAATAGCAAATGGCTCTATTGCCAGAGTAAATAACAAAGGTGACATTGGGCATCCTTGTCTGCATCCTCTACTGATCTTTATTGGTTTAGATATATTTCTGTTTGTTATAATTTCAGCTGAAGGGTTACAATATAATATTTTCACCCATTGGACAAACTTATTTCCACAATTAAACTTTTCCAATACCTGAATAAGGAATTCCCAATCTATCCTATCAAATGCCTTTTCGGCATCTAGCGATAGAAGAGCTGAATCTGGGGTTCCCTTATTATAATAAATTATATTTAATACTCGCCTCACATTGTGGAAGCCTTGCCTCCCTAATATGAATCCATTTTGATCATGATCTATTACTTTTGGTAAGATCTTTTGTAAACGTAATGCTAACAATTTAGATATTATTTTCAGATCTGCATTTAACAAACTAATTGGCCTGAAATTTTCACATGCATTTAATGGTTTATCTGGTTTCGGTAAAAGAGTAATCATGGCAGCGTTTAATGATGGGGGAAGATAATTTGAGCTGAAGATTTCCTTAAACATATCTAGTAGTGGAGTTAAAAGTTTATCTTTAAAAATTTTGTATAAATCTATTGGGAGGCCATCAGGTCCTCCTCTTTTTCCTGATTTCATATTGTTGATAGCTTGTCCTAACTCTTCCTCTGTTATTTCTAAATTCAGGGTTTCCCTATCTCCTTCTGAAAACTTAGGTATATTTAAATTTGTTAAGAATTTATCTATTTTTTCTAATTTTATTTGTTCTTGTGCTTTATACAAATCCTCATAATAATTCTTAAACGCTGAGTTTATTTGTTGTGGATCTTGTAAAGTTTGTTCATTTATTTTAATAGATGTAATTGGTTGCCTAAATTCTAACTGTTTTATTTGCCAAGCTAATAGTTTTCCTGTTTTATCTCCCTGTTCATAGAATGTTTGTTTAAGTCGTAGTAAGCTAGATGCTGCTCTTGATGCTGAATGTTTATTGTATTCTGCTCTTAAAATTAATAATTCCTTTTCCAGTTGTGGATCTTGTTTTTTGTTTATTTTCTCTTGTATTGTTTTTATTTTATTTTCCAACTGTATTCTGGTTTTTTCAGTTTGTTTTGTCTTGGAACCTGTATAGCTAATAATATGCCCTCTAAGAAAGGCCTTGAATGCTTCCCATCTTATACACGCTGACGTTTCAGTAGTATTAATCTGAAAAAATTCTTCTACTTGTTTCCTTAGGTATTTCACAAAGTTTTCATCTCGTAGCCATTTGTGTTGAAATTGCCATCTTGGAGGATCTCTCTTTAGTTTATCATCTTTATAAACTAACCTGCACGGTGCATGATCCGAAATAACTATATTTTCATAGGAACATTCTGGGATTTTATACTGTAATTCTGTAGAAATTAAATAATAGTCTATTCTAGAGTAGGTTTTGAAAGTACTTGAATAGCATGAGTATGCTTTGTTAACTAAGTTTCTTTCTCTCCATTCATCACGTAACTCTAGCTCCCTCATCATAGTTTTTATTGCTGTTCTACAGTTATTATGTGATTGATCTGTTCCTGTTGACCTGTCCAAATTCGGATTTAGTGTGCAATTAAAATCTCCGCCCATTATATGTAACCCTTTAAGTGATGTTAGTGTGAGGAGTATATCGTTATAAAATTTATTATCATCTACATTTGGATCATATATATTAGTTAAAATTAGCATTTCTGACATTAAATAGCCTTGAAGTATTAGCTATCTTCCTCTTTTATCATTTGCAATGGTACCGATTTGTGAACTAAAGTCATTACCCCTCTAGACTGAGAAGTGTATGGTGCCGTATAAATGTTGCCCTTCCACCTCCTTTTCACCTTTAACAAGTCCTCATCAAGAAGATGTGTTTCTTGGAGGAACACAATTTTTGAATCCATTTCCTTTAATCTGTTCATAACTTGTTTAACTTTTTGAAGACGCTGAAGACCTCTGCAGTTCCATGAAATAAAATTAAACTTTACTGTTTGAGACATACTGTAATAAAATTAGTCCATTAAACAAATTTTCATTGTCTGAGACACAACAACAACAAAAAAAAATGTTAAATCGCACATCCATCACACACAACTCCACTAAATACTGTACAAAACATAAACATCCCTCCCCGTTCCAACCCCCCCTTCCAGGGTTGAGAGAATCCCACCCGCTTCCATTGTGTCTCCCGTTATAGCTAGACACCAATCCACACCTAGTGAGGATCAGTACCACCACTCTTTGCTTATCTGCAACAACTTCCCCTGCTACTGCCTAGAATTGAAAATAATAATAATAATAAAAATAAAAATAAATAATAATAATAATAAGTAAATATTAGCGCATATACACCCG